>ONZH01012425.1:0-280894 GCA_900303285.1 Rhinella marina | reverse complement strand
AATACGGTAAGTGTTATTCCTCCAATATGTTTCTAGTACAAAAACTGTGTTTCTTTTATCCATCAGAGCTGCTATACCCTACATGCCTTCAAGACCAGGTGAAACACCACCTGCTGTAAACATGTAACGTGTCAGCGCAGCGTGACAAGTATACACATTGAATTATTATTTTAATTAGTCTGTACGGTAGAAATACAATTCTTCACCTCTGTATGTAACCGCTATCCTATGTAGAACACCGGGCACACGCCATACTTTACAAGTGTACACCTCTCCCATCGTCTCCTGCTGAAATATCTACAAACGCATACAGTACGCTACCCACAAGGCTCTACCGTAGAGCTGCATGCTAAAGAATGTGACAGGTTTACATCTTATATCTCATTTTTACATACTAAAAGTGGAGGCTGTTTTTTTCTGAGCCACTAAAACAAAGAGCAAGTTAAGCGTATAGAATTTAATGATCCAAGCACATGGGATACTGCATGTCTGCAAAGAGAAAAAAAAGAATGTATCCACTTCTATACCTGTTTGTCAAAAAAGTATACACTGAGAACACAATTGCACCTCCTTTTTGGCAATGCACATTGAAAGAAACATAGGGAGCAAATATGTGTGAACAGCACTTAGGGTCCCATTCACAACGTCCGTATTTTTGTTTTCCAGATTTTCGTTCCGTTTTTTGCGGATCTGTGTTTCCGCAAAGACCTTCGTTTTTACCCAATTGTACATCTGCATCCATCCGTTTTTCCGCAAAAAAAACAGAAGGAGAATATAGTGGTAGGGTATTTCTTTCTATTTCCTGGAAACCGGATCCCACAATTGCGGATGACATGACATGCGATGACATATTGATACATTCTGCATATCATCCGCAATTTTGACACAATGGACCACGGCTGATAATGCGGACAAAAGTAGGACATTCTATCTCATTGCGGATCCGCATAACGGAATGGAACAACGGATGCAAACAGCACACAGAGTGCTGTCCGCATTTTTTGCCAGAGCCTTGAAATGAATGGGTCCACATTCCGTTCCGCAAATTTGCAGAACGGATGTGGATTTAAACATACGGACGTTGAATGACCCTTAGACTGACATGTTTTAATCCAGCTTCCAACAGATCCTGGAATTTAAATCAGAATGTACCCTCTGTGTAGTAATGTAGTTTATACATGTCACTTACTATAGGGTAGTGTTCCCCAAAATACATCTCCCAGCAAGCAGGCTGTCAGGGAATGCTGGGAGTTTAGATTTGCAACAGCTGTAAGAGCCACAGGTTAGGTAGCACTGCTATAGGTCCGTAAAACGTTTACTAAGATTACTTTATAGAAACACAAACAGTTATTTTCGAGACACAAGGCTCCTTATGTTCCGTCACTGTAAAGCCCTTTTACATGGGCAGAGGACCAGGCCAATAACAGGGAATCAACGTCCTATGAATGCTCATTCCCCATAGCTGACCTAAGTAGATATGACGAAGAAACCCAACAAATGAGCAAAACCCTTTTTCCTCAATGACCCGATCAGTTACCACACATAAAATCATTGCTTGGGCAGCACGCCATCCTGAGTGCTGACAAAATGAATCTGTATGGGGCGAACATTTGTTTCATCCCCATACAGAGGAATGTGAATGCAGCTCACACGAGAACAAACAGCTTGTTCCCGTCGCTGCTTTTTGTATCGGCCTCAGTAAACGGGCCCTGTTCACATCCGCTGAAGTATAAGTAGGGTTACACATTGACAAAGTAAAGTCATAATCAGATATTGTCCACTTTAAAAAAAATATACCATGTGGTATGTATTTTCTATGGTGGCTCACTGTATGAGTAAAGTGCAATCTACTGCATATCAGGACACTCTTTTGGCCCTATTATGTGAATGGGGGCCTATGGTGACGTTCACGCATGCACCTAGAGCCATCCTGGATCAGATGCCAAACCTGTGAAGTAAACACAGCTATATACAATTGGACGCAAGAGAAATTCTTTGATAGGATGATACCCTCCATACCTTTTTCTGTTGCTCTTCTTGATCTTCATGTGTAAATCCGCCAGCTCCGGCAACATCAGCTCCAGCTAACATTGCAGCATCAGTGGTAGAAGATGATCGGGCCGACCCTTGGTGATGTGTAACACTGCAGCCAGTCCACC
Organism: Rhinella marina; assembly: GCA_900303285.1. Classification (NCBI taxonomy): domain Eukaryota; kingdom Metazoa; phylum Chordata; class Amphibia; order Anura; family Bufonidae; genus Rhinella; species Rhinella marina. The sequence continues at coordinate 278,735 of ONZH01012425.1, read as the reverse complement.
ATCCATTGGTGGGGACTCTAGGAAGATGAGGGCTTCCTCCCGCAACTGCTGATGATGATGATGGTGAGCAGTGTCCCAGGGCCACTCTTGCTCGCCGCACCCCCATGCTGACCAGAGCCTCTCTTGACAGAAGGCCGGAGCGATTTTGTTGTAGCACACGGTAAGGCAGTTGGACGGCTGGTAAATCATGCAAAGAAACTGCGTAAGACACTCGATGCATTCTGAGAACGCTCTTTCTCATCTCAGAGTCGGTCTGAAGAGGACAGGGAGCAGCTATGGATGCTTGAGTTTGGGTCCGGGGTCGAGCAAGCAGCAGCAGTTTGAAGCTGCTGTGGTCCGCTCTCTAGAACGCGACGCTATGGAAGAGATGCTTCGTCCGTGTACATTTATGTGTCATGTGAAAAGTATATTAGTTCTGGCTAGTTATCTTAATAACGTGCTCTTTGATAAAAGCCTAACTGTCTAACAAACCATATTTCCCTACAGAAGATCCAACAGCTTTCTGAAGGATCCATGTTTGGACACGGACTGAAGCATCTCTTCCATAGCCGTCGGCGTTCTAGAGAGCGGGACCACCAGGCAGCTTCAGAACCTGCTGCTGCTTGCTCGACCCCCGGACCCCAAACTCCACAAGCATCCATAGCTGCTCCCCTGTCCTCTTCAGATCACGACTCTGCAGATGAGAAAGAGCGTTCTCCAGAAATGCATCGAGTGTCTTACGCAGTTTCTTTGCATGATTTACCAGCACGTCCAACTGCCTTTAACCGTGTGCTACAACAAATCCGCTCCCGGCCTTCTGTCAAGAGAGGCTCTGGTCAGCATGGGGGTGGTCGGCGGAGCAAGAGTGGCCCTGGGGACACTGCTCACCATCATCATCATCAGCAGTTGCGTGGAGGAAGCCCTCATCTTCCTAGACGTCCCCCACCAATGGATGGTGGACTGGCTGCAGTGTTACACCATCACCAAGGTCGGCCCAGATCATCTTCTACCACTGATGCTGCAATGTTAGCTGGAGCTGATGTTGCCGGAGCTGGCGGATTTACACATGAAGATCAAGACAGAGCAACAGAAAAGGTATGGAGGGTATCATCCTATCATAAGAATTTCTTCTTGCGTCCAATTGTATATAGCTGTGTTTACTTCACAGGTTTGGCATCTGATCCAGGATGGCTCTAGGTGCATGCGATGAACATCACCATAGGCCCCCATTCACATAATAGAGGCCAAAAGAGTGTCCTGATATGCAGTAGATTGCACTTTACTATACAGTGAGCCACCATAGAAAATACATACCACATGGTATACTTTTTTTTAAATTTTTTTTAAAGTGGACAATATCTGATTATGGCTTTACTTTGTCAATGTGTACACCCTACTTATACCTTCAGCGTGATGTGAACAGGGCCCGTTTACTGAGGCCGATACAAAAGGGCAGCGACTGGGAACAAGCTGTTTGTTCTCGTGTGAGCTGCATTCACATTCCCTCTGTATGGGGATAAACAAATGTTCGCCCCCATACAGATTCATTGTTTGTCAGCAGCTCAGGATGGCGTGCTGCCCACAAGCAATGATTTTATGTGTGTAACTGATCGGGTCACTTGAGGAAAAAGGGTTTTGCTCATTTGTTGGGTTATCTTCGTCATATCTACTTAGGTCAGCTATGGGGAATGAGCATTCATAGGAACGTTGATTCCCTGTTATTGGCCTGGTCCTCTGCCCATGTAAAAGGGCCTTTACAGTGACGGAACATAAGGAGCCTTGTGTCTCGGAAATAACTGTTTGTGTTTCTATAAAGTAATCTTAGTAAACGTTTCTACGGACCTATAGCAGTGCTACCTAACCTGTGGCTCTTACAGCTGTTGCAAATCTAGAACTCCCAGCATTCCCTGACAGCCTGCTTGCTGGGAGATGTAGTTTTGGGGAACACTACCCTATAGTAAGTGACATGTATAAACCTACATTACTACACAGAGGGTACATTCTGATTTAAATTCCAGGATCTGTAGGAAGCTGGATTAAAACATGTCAGTCTAAGGGTCCATTCACACGTCCGTATGTTTAAATCCACATCCGTTCTGCAAATTTGCGGAACGGAATGTGGACCCATTCATTTCAATGGCTCTGCAAAAAATGCGGACAGCACTCTGTGTGCTGTTTGCATCCGTTGTTCCATTCCGTTATGCGGATCCGCAAATGACATAGAATGTCCTACTTTTGTCCGCATTTTGCAGCCGTGGTCCCATTGTAGTCAAAATTGCGGATGATATGCAGAATGTATCAATATGTCATCCGCATGTCATGTCATCCGCAATTGTGGATCCGTTTCCAGGAAATAGAAAGAAATACCCTACCAACATATATTCCTCCTTCTGTTTTTTTTTGCGGAAAAACGGAATGGATGCAGATGTACAATTGGTAAAAACGGAAGGTCTTTGCGGAAACACAGATCCGCAAAAAACGGAACGAAAATCTGGAAAACAAAAATACGGACGTGTGAATGGACCCTAAGGTGCTGTTCACACCATATTTGCTCCCTATGTTTTCTTTCAATGTGCATTGCCAAAAAGGAGGTGCAATTGTGTTCTCAGTGTATACTTTTTTGACAAACAGGTATAAAGTTGGATACATTCTTATTTTTTCTCTTTGCAGACATGCAGTATACCCATGTGCTTGGATCATTAAATTCTATACGCTTTAACTTGCTCTTGTTTTAGTGGCTCAGAAAAAAAACAGCCTCCACTTTTCAGTACTGTAAAAATGAGATATAAGATGTAAACCTGTCACATTCTTTAGCATGCAGCTCTACGGTAGAAGCCTTGTGGGTACGTTACTGTATGCGTTTGTAGATATTTCAGTCAGGAGACAGATGGGAGAGGTGGTACACTTGTAAAGTATGGCGTGTGCCCGTGTTCTACATAGGATATGCGGTTACATACAGAGGTGAAGAATTGTATTTCTACCGCTACCAGACTAATTAACAATGAATAATTCACATGTGTATACTTGTCACGCTGCTGCTGACACGTTACATGTTTACAAGCATGGTGGTGTTTCACCCTGGTCTTGAAGGCATGTAGGGTATAGCAGCTCTGATGGATAAAAGAAACATATTGGAGGAATAACACTTACCGTATTTTTCGCTTTATAAGACGCACCTGATGATAAGACGCACCCCAGATTAGGAAAATAAGAAAAAAATATTTTTCATCACACCTCATATCAGACCCCCCATAAATTTCAAGACATCACATCACACCCCCATATCAGCCCTCCATGTCAGACCCCCATCAGTCCTCAGATCAGCCCATCATCCCCAATATCAGCCCACACTGCCCCCATCAGACCTCAGATCAGCCCACTGTGCCCCCATATCAGCCCACTGTGCCCCCATCAGACCTCAGATCAGCCCACTATGCCCCCATATCAGCCCACTGTGCCCCCATCAGACATCAGATCAGCCCACTATGCCCCCATACCAGCCCACTGTGCACCCAATATCAGCCCACTCTACCCCCATCAGACCTCAGACCTATTTTATCCCAATAAGGATAAAATAAAAAACTCTCTCACCTCTCCTGCGCCGCAGCTCCGCTCCTGGTCCGGCGCTCCTCTGTCTTCTCTCTCATAGTGCGCGCACTACGTCCTGACACTGTACGCGGTCAGGACAGTGCAGAGCCAGCCCGGAGAAGACAGAGGAGCGCCGGACCAGGAGCGGAGTCGCGGCGCAGGAGAGGTGAGAGAGTTTTTTATTTTATCCTTATGGGGCTGGGTGGGCTGATCTGAGGTCTGATGGGGGTCCCGGTACCTAATACATACTAGTGAGCGCTTCCATAAGTCAGTCATCAGCCGATATCTGTAGTGCTTCTGGTTGCATGGGTGCTGTGGAGAGTTTGGTGGAGGATCAGGTTCAGGGGAGGATCAGGGGATGTGATAGGCCACCCTAAAAAGATGTACCGTATTTTTCACCCTATAAGACGCATCGTCCCATAAGACGCACCTAGGTTTTAGAGGAGGACAATAAGAAAAAAATATTTTTCATTAGACCTCAGATCAGACCAGCAGTCAGAGCCCCAATGTTAATCAGACCTCAGCTCACAGACCCAATCAGACCCCCAATGTTAATAATACCCCAATATGACCTCAGATCAGATCCACAATCAGACCTCAGATCAGCCCCTATGCCTTAGATCAGCCCCCCAATGCCTCAGATCAGCCCCAATGCCTCAGATCAGCCCTTAGTGCCTCAGTTCAGCCCCCCATGACACAGATCAGCACCATGCCACAGATGAGCCCCCAGCCTCAGATCAGCCCCCAGCCTCACAGCAAATAAAATAAAAAAATCCACTTACCTCTCCTGCTCCAGACACCACTGCTCCTCACCTCCAGCGCTCTGTCATTTTTTTTCCTTCTGCCGACTGTGCTGTGACCCAAAAAAAAATGGTATATTGTGATTTAACCTAATTTCTTGGGCTAGGGTATTCTGGTGCAGCTCGGGTGAAGTCTTTGAGCCGGGTGTGAGAGGTTCGGATTATGGCGGATGTCAGTCGAAGAGCACGGGTAGGGTGGTAGACAGAATTGAGGAAGGAGATTTAGGGAGGTGCAGCACTGTTGAAAGCTTTGTGGATGATAACGAGCAGTTTAAATTGGATTTTATTCTGTATGGGCAACCAGTGCAATGACTGAAACAGGGCGGAGGCATTGAAGTAGCGGTTGGACAGACCGGTGACCCTGGCTACTGCATTAAGGATAGATTGGAGAGTCTGGTGAGGGGGAGGCCAATTAATAATGAGTTACAGAAATTGGGGCGGGAATGAATCAGGGCGACAATGAAAGTTTTTGTTTTTTCCATGCTTAAAGAGGTCCTCCAGTTTGCATCTTTTGATATAGCGTGTTTTGGGCTTTATAAGATGCTTGATAATTAGATACACCTAGGTTTTAGAGAAGGAAAATCAGAAAAACAGTATTTGTCATTAGACTTCAGAAAATTCCCCCTGAATTTTCATTTGCCATGCAAATTAGAAACCCAAACCTCATTAAACTTCATTTAAGACCCCCATATCAGACCTCAGATCAGTCGCCCCATGCCACAGCAGCTCACAACTGGACAGCAGTCCCTTCCTTAATAAGTGCAGGCTCCAAATCAGGAAAGGGAAACCAGGGAGACAAAATAACAGATGACTAGTGACAGTGGACAGAAGCGAGAACCAAAAACGTACTAAGCTGAGGTCAATACCAGTAGAGTCTAAACCAGAATTAGAACTAGTAGTGCAAACTAGGGATAGCCAGAGATCAAAACCAGGAAATCACATCAAATCCAAGGGGTCAGAGATAGGTAAGAGATAAGATACCAGCCAAGGTCAGGAGTCCAGTAACACTTCACAGAAACAAAACACTAGTGTGGTAATCCAGAGCATAAGACCAATCACAGCCATTAGTATCTGATCAGTGGGGGTCCAAAACCCAGGCACTGGGGCTCGAGTACCGCAGTGGCCCTCTGTCAGCTCACCAAGCACAGCGATGTACACAGCGGCTGTGCTTGGTATCACAGCGTAGCACCGTTTACTTCAGGGGGGCTGAGCTGCGCTAGGCCATGTGGCTGCACCTAGGGAAAGCTGCGAGAAGGCAGCGGTGGTACTGTGAGCACTGGTGCCTTCTCAAACAGCTGATCGCCAGGGGTTCTGGGTGTCGAGACCCCCACCGGTCAGATACTTATGACCTATTCAGAGGATGGGTTATCAATATAAAAGTCTTGGCAGTTCCAGCAGAGAACAGCCTTTCTGAGGTCTCTGGATCCAGCATTGCCAGATGTTACCTCTATTCCCGCCGGCCCCATTGACTATAATGCCAGATCCAGAGAGGTCTGGCAGACTGTTCATTGCCGGGACAGCCTGCCGGAGAACCTACAGTGAGCGTGAAAGAACCCTAACCGAATGGGGAGACTTGACACCTTTTGTGGCCATATAAAGCCTTCTAGAAAAAAAGGGATCACTTTAGATGCAAATACCAACAGACCTAACAAACACTGCAGTTCCTTCAATGTAGTTTTCACAGATAACAAACTTCTAATTAAACATAACATGGTATTGATTTTCTCCATAGGCAAACTAAATTTCCATTAACTCGGAATCAATCAAAATTTGGAAAAATTCTGGACGCATGCTAGGAAAAACAGATTTCTCCTGGGCCAGAGGAGTATCAAAATAAGCACACATAGCAGAAAAACCACTTAACAACCTAAAACAAATGTCAGAATGACGAGGGTCAATGAAGAGGAAGTCCTCTAAATAATGAATTACATAGAATCCATAGTAACCCAATGCAGAAAGAGAAATTTTTTTCAAAGTAAAGGCATGACCGTGAAAAACCATGGCCATTTTTGCACCATTGTGCATCTATTTTCTGGCCGTTTGGCCGTTTTGCATCCATCTTTCATGGCCATTAAAAGTGGATGAAGTTCATTGGCTTTTTTTTAACAAATTGGCCCCCATAGTAGTCTTCAGCTGTAATAATGTCCACCATAGTGGCCCCAGTAGTAATAATGTCCCCCATAGAGGCCCCCAGCAGTAATAATGTCCCCCATAGTGGCCCCCAGTGTCCCCCATAGTAGTCTTCAGCAGTAATAATGTCCCCCATAGTGGCCCTCCAGGCAGTAATAATGTCCCCCATAGTGGCTCCCAGCAATAATAAATGTCCCCATAGTGGCTCGCATCAGTAATAATGCCCCCATAGTGGCCCCCATCAGTAATAATGTCCCCCATAGTGGCTCCAGCAATAATAATGTCCCCATATAGTGGCTCGCCAGCAGTAATAATGTCCCCATAGTGGCCCCCAGCAGTAAATAATGTCCCCATAGTGGCTCCCCAGCTGTAATGTAATAATGTCCCCCATAGTGGCTCCCAGCAGTAATAATGTCCCCCATAGTGGCTCCCAGCAGTAATAATGTCCCCTCATAGTGGCCCCCAGTGGTCCCCATAGTAGTCTTCCCAGCTGTAATAATGTCCCCCATAGTGGCAGGCTCCCAGCAGTAATAATGTCCCCCATAGTGGCTCCCCAGCAGTAATAATAATGTCCCCATAGTGGCTCCCCCATAGCTCCCAGCAGTAATAATGTCCCCATAGTGGCTCCCAGCAGTAATAATGTCCCCATATAGTGGCTCCCCATAGTCCCAGCAGTAATAATGTCCCCATAGTGGCTCCCAGCAGTAATAATGTCCCCCATAGTGGCTCCCAGCTAAGTAATAATGTCCCCATAGTGGCTCCCAGCTGTAATAATGTTCCCCCATAGAGGCCCCCAGCAGTAATAATGTCCCCATAGTGGCCTCCAGCAGTAATAATGTCCCCCATAGTGGCCTCCAATGTCTGCCATAGTGGCTCCCAGCAGTAATAATGTCCCCCATAGTGGCCTCCAATGTCTCCCATAGTGGCTCCCAGCAGTAATAATGTCCCCCATAGTGGCTCCTAGCTGTAATAATGACCCCCAAGTGGCTCCCAGCAGTAATAATGTCCCCCATAGTGGCTCCCAGCAGTAATAATGACCCCATAGTGGCTCCCAGCAGTAATAATGTCCCCCATAGTGGCTCCCAGCAGTAATAATGTCCCCCATAGTGGCTCCCAGCAGTAATAATGACCCCATAGTGGCTCCCAGCAGTAATAATGTCCCCCACAGAGGCTTCCAGCAGTAATAAGGTCCCCCATAGTGGCCCTCCAGCAGTAATAATGTCCCCCATAGTGGCCTCCAATATCTCCCATAGTGGTCCTCAGCTGTAATAGTGTTTTAACTGGAAAAAAATTACTCCCCTCATCCACTTGCACGCACAGAGGTATTTGCTCCTCTCTTGATGCTGAAGCTTATAGGAGTTGTCTCACTTCAGTAAGTTGCATTTATCATGTTTCTCAAGTGAATACAAGGCACTTACTAATGTATTGTTATTATCCATATTGCTTCCTTTGCTTTTTCCATCGCATTATACACTGCTCGTTTCCATGGTTACAGACCACCCTGCAATCCATCAGTGGTGGTGGTGCTTGCACACTATAGGAAAAAGCATCAGCCTCTCTGGTGGTCGGGACCATCGGAGCGCACATAGGCTAGTGCTTTTTCTATATTGTGCAAGCTCGACCACCACTGATGGATTGGAGGGTGGTTGTAACCATGGAAATGAGCAGTGTATAATGTGATAGAAAAATGAATCCAGACAGTAAAGGAAGCAATATGGATAACAATACATTAGTAAGTGTCTTGTATTAACTTTCTCTACATGATAAATGCCACTTACTGAAGTGAGACAACCCCTTTAAGCGTGTTGACGTCATCATACTTCAGCACAGGTCCTTCAGAACCATGAGAGAGGCAACTGCGTCTGTGTGTGCAAGTGGATGGGATGAGTATTTTATTTATTTTTTTACCCCTAAAAGGCCATATCGCATTAGTGTACCCAGTTAGACAGGAGTGCCCCCGTAAATGGCCGTTAAAAAAGAGGCCATGTGAAAGCCCCATAGACTTTAATTTGTCCTAAAAATGGCTGTGAGACGGGCGTTACAGAAACAGCCTTCACACGGCTGTGTTTCACTGTCATGTGAATGTAGCCTAAATCATAATGTAATAATAATGATAATAATAATGTATTGAAATAAATGTATGTGAAGAGCACTGAAAAGTATTGAAATTATATTATATACATATAGTATGTTCACACAACGTCATTTTGAAGCTGAAAAATGCAGACCTGATTTCCAGAGAAATCTGCCTCTGAAATCCAGGCGCTTTTTTGGTGCTTTCTTTTTTTTTTAGCAGCATTTTAAGCTGCATAAATACCTTTCACAATACATAGCAAATAGCAATAGATTTGTACTTGTAAAAATACACTCCTAAAGTACTTCAAAGAAGTGACATGCCTCTTCTTGAAGTGTGTTTAAACCAGTGGCATAAACATATGTGTCCATTTGAACTAAGGTGTATATTTACCATGGAAAAGAATGGGAAGCTATTTTAGGTGTTTCTGAAGAGTACTACAGCATGTAAAATGTAGGTTTTATGTGCCAAAATACACTGCATATGGTCTAAGGCTGCAGCCATATGTATTCGAAAATCTGCAGTGGATCTGGCCAAAATCTGCCACTACAAAAACCACCTGGTTTTCTGTGGGTGGCATTGCTGCTGGAAACGCAACAGGTCTTCTGCTGCAAAGGTTGATAGCCGAAGGTAAGTCCTTATTCACACGTTAATCTTTTGAGCAGCACTGAGGCACAGAACCTGTGCATATATTTCCAATATACCTTATTTTGGTGAAGGGTCCACGCCTGGTTTTGGCTAACACTCATTGATTGAAAAAAAGGATGAAATATTGACATGTGAATTGGTCCTAAAACCTGCCACATGTGGTTGAGATGTCCGAAATCTACTTTGCTTGTACTTTGAATGCTGCAAATTTCCGCACGCAGAATCTTCCGCATTTACGGTATGTGTTGTCATACGCTAGCAGTATAAATGTCCTCATCTTGCCTGTTGGAAAATTTAGATGAGATAAAAAGTTGAGAAAACTGTTGGTTTAAGAAGCGTGATTTATGGGATTCTTGGATAATTTATTGGTAGGACTGAATATTGCTTGCTTTGTCTCTGCATTTAGGCTTAGGGGGAGAGAAAAGAGATAATTCCTTAAAAAAAGCATACAAAAAAAACCCCAAAACGGTATGTAACTTGAAGGCATGTAGGAGTAGAGAAAACCTTGTGTTCCCTAATCATCTGTCAAAACCCAGTTTGAAGGTATTATGAGAAACTGGAGTACAGGAAGCGCTCTTCACGCCTGCTTTTCATTCATTCTGTGGACAATTGCTCCACCTGCTGTTCACAAGTAGTTACTACAACTATAATATTGCATGCTTCTGCAGAAAAGATACTGTTCTCTGTACACTAATCCAGCTTTGGTGACCTGCCAGGCAATTCCCATGAGTCTACAGGGGGGATTAAAGGTTCCCAAGCTGGGTGACTGTCTACAAGGAGGAGACAGGATTTTATGCGACTCGACATAGGCAGGTGACGGAGTAAGAGCACAGTATACTCTTTGTGGAGAAGCAGATGAGGTTTTGTCTCAGAGTGGACCCAGCATTGGTCCTGAAGCTACCTAAACATGGTGCACATTCTGGTGAGTAGACATGTACATACCAATACAGCTGCAGATTAAGGTTGGAGATAAGCAGTGATTTTAGTAACCTGTGGCCCAGACGGATCTAGTCTGCAATATCAAATATTGATGTTTTGTGGCCGGGACAACCTGATGGCGGTTGGTTTAGCTCAGCACTCCAGCTGATTGCGGTTGCTGCCATTGATTTCTGTGGGCCACAAGCACGCTATGTTCAAAGTGTCCTCCACCCTGACATTTATGGGCTACTGGATGGATTTCTGTGGTTCTTAGGAATGCAGGTAGACCATAGATACAATATTTGATCTTAACTTATATTGTAATATTTATTGAAACCAACTGTATGGTATGAGTACAGGACCACTGTATTACTAGTACATTGCTGGCATCAGTCATGGAAGTGGCAATTATCTCAATTCTAAGTCTTGACAGTGTGTGAAAAGGATTCTGCTGACACAGACTAAATAATCTTCAGAGGCAAAGGATATTCTCTGGGCGGTTAGTGTACAGAATAAAAATAATCCAGGCTGGTGGAATGGAAGGATTTTGATTTTACAGTTGCATTTTTCAGTTTTAATTTACATACAGTCTTACATTTTTTAGTTTCCTTGAAGTGAATGAGTCCACATCCGACCTGCAAAAAAACGCAGCTCGGAAGTGGACCCACACCACACAAGGCCGTACTAGCATGTCTTTTAGACACATTTAAAATTACATTAAAATATAATCTTCTTCTACCCACGCTGTTTAACCATTGACCATGTTTAAAGAAGAACTCCCGGCAAAAAATTTATTCCATGTCCTGCTAGAAATGTACATGATATAATCTGTAGTGAATGTCATTTTCTTACCAGTGTCTGAATTTTTGACTTATATCATCCTGAAGTTTCTTATCTGTGTCATGTGACCAGCAATTAGACCCACCAACTCACACATAGACTTATGTGTGGACAGGAAGTCTAATTCTCTATGTATTCCTATGAGACTGAAAGTGAGGCTCCCATAGGAATGAATAGAGCAGTTACTGGCTTTCTGTCCTGGGTCAGTTGGAGGTCAGGGAGTTGGTCACATGACCCAGCTACAATAAGAAGAGAGGTTTTTACTCACAGAAACAGTCACTGATAAGAAAATGACAATCACAGGTCAGAGAATAAAAATTTTTGCGGGAGTTCTTCTTTAACTGTTGACAGCATTAGCTATTAGCTGGGAAGAGCAGTACAAACAAACCTTTTTTGGGGTTTTGATCATCAGGAGCAGTGACAATATGAAGTTATATTCTGACCGATTCATCTTCTGCAAGTGCACTGATAATAAAAGCTCCACAAAAGGTTTGTTTGTCTCCCCAGAACCTACCTAGTGTTGTCAGTAGTTTAGCATGGTCTAAACTGCTGACAGATACCCTTTAAGAGCGAATGAGAACCTCTGGAGATGTGACTGCACATCTGATACCATAGTGTATGTCACAACATATCTATGATTGGTGGTGGGAAGTCTTCGGACATTGAGAAGTGAGCTAAAAATATTACTGCAATAAAATGAGTTTATGACAGGATTCTGGAATGATAGCACTTTATAAATAATCCAAATTGTGGTAATGTGTGACTTGTATGATCTGGTGTACTCCCGGTCACATCTTTTCATCATATTAAAGTTATTTGAAGTTTAGTTCATCAGTTATAATTATATACTTGCTCTTGTATTTGCTTTTTCACTCCCATAGAGTGCTTTCACACAGCCAGCTATAAATGTTGGCTGAAGGGTCTATGGCAAATATGAAACCTAATACACACAAGCCTTTTTTTTTTGCTATTGGAGTTTTTGTTCAATAGGTAGCATTTTTTTTGTCTTTTTGGCTTCTTTTCAAACATGCAGCAGGATTGCCAGGAAGAAACTGCTGCTGGGCAAGCACACACGGTGTTTGCAAAAAACGCCACAAGAAATGCGGCAAAAACCACAGGTGGTTAAAAACCCATTTGCGCTTATTCTGGCATTTTTTTAATGGTAAAAAAACGCCAGTTAAGGTTCATGCGTGTAAGGACCCTATGGGGATTTTCACACGACATGTCCCTTCCTGGCGTTTTAAGCTGCCGTTCCTCAATCCTCACGGCTGCCTCTCATTTAAATGAAAGGATACGGCTGGCAGCGGATGTTCGGTGTAATCTTGTCAAGCCAAAATTTGTCTGCACCAAAATTCCATTGTAATATCCGTCCTGTGAATGTCCCCTTAGTCTCGTTATGGTTTGGGTTGAGAGAAAATACTACAATATGTAGAAATGTAGAGCAATGATTCATTTCTGAACTGTTCATACAGGGGCCTATGCACCTTCCTGGTTCCAAATATTACATTTTCCATATTGCAAAGATCTGATAGTGAAGACATCACCAGACCCTTACAATAAAGACATACACTGTAGAACCTCAAACACTGGGCAGCTACATCCAACTATCGACCTTAACATTGTCCTAATGTGCATGTTCAGGTGTGTCTGCTGTCATGGTTTGGGTTATGTAGACTAAGTTGGATATGAGGTGCACCTAGAGCTGTTGACTGTGGTTGTTTTGACCTCATAACCATCCTTCCTGTACTACAGAACCATAGGCACTGCACATGCTGCTAAATAGTGCCTCTGTACAGTGTTGTAGTCATCAAATATTCTGTCATAGTAGCGATGCTTCTATAATACGACATCCAATGCCACATGGCACTATTTATTTCTGTCCTATTCAGTGTGAGTTTGACAGAAATTTTTTTGTATGGTTCCATTGAAATTCAACTGTTACCAAAGATCAGAGCTGCCCCTGAGACAGGATCCATTGCTGGTCCGTGTGCCTTTCTATACTGCTTTCCTATACAGACTCTTGGGCAGAACGTGACATGACAGGTTAGGTAGTTGTGTCAACTGCGGCCTACTAGAGAATGGCAGCAAAGTGAGTAAATCTTTGGGGGGGGGGCGTTGATGTAGGGTGCTAAGAGCTGAATGTACACTTTTCGCCTGGAATTTCCACAGGATAGATGATAAATATGTGATCTTTGGGGGCCTCACCGCTGAGCACTCCACCTATTACTAGAGTGGGGGTTCCAGGCCCCCGTTCTGGAGGAGTTTTAATGGAGCAGTGGTCACACGTGCACTGTCGCTTCATTCAAAGTCTGTAGGACTGAGGTGGCCGAATACGTTTTTATTAATCTTACAGACATTGAATGAAGTCACAGAGTGCATGCATGACCACTGAGCCTTTCATACTCCTCTGGAATGGGACTCCCAGTCTAGTGATCACGGTGGTCCCAGTTGTAGATCCCCCAGTCATCATACTTGTGTCGCCTGTCATGTGAATAGGGGATAACTTTTATTTTTAATTTTTTCTTCAATTTTGCAGAGTATTTCTTCAGTGAGGATATTGATTACAAAACTAAGTGGTCAGAGTCATGGGGGCCATGACTGGTCCAACAGAGCACATAAGAATCATGCTTATGTTTTTACAGAGATCAGGGCAGGAGAAGGAAGGGTTGTAGAAATGAGAGCATACACTGTAAAGCTGGCCCTACATGTTAGGTGGAATTTATCTGAACCCTCTGATTTTAGAAAGACTGGTCAACTAGGAAAACTAAGAATCATTAGGTTCACTATATGGGATTTAAACATTTTTTTTTTTTTAATTCTTTATTTATAAGAAGTGCAAACAAAGAAACACAGATCAAGTCAGTTCTCTCGAAGAGAGATAGATATCTCGGTACACATAATACTCACAAGAAAATATACATAATCAGAATATAATGAAACATTGTTCCATGAAACTGTAACAGTCTAGAAATAAGCAGGAAGACCTGTAAAGGCCAGAAGAAGTTTAAACACGATTTACTCAACTCTAATAATAAATAAAACTGTAGCTGTTCAAGAGGAAGAGGGCAAAATAAGTAAAGATGGAAAGGGAAAATGGATAGGGAAAAAGAGAAGGGACAAGAAAAGAAGAAAGAAAAAAAAAAAAGGGGGGGGGATGTAAAATTGAAACCTTATTCTTCCAACTCACTTGATACCAAGGCTTTGTAGGCTGGAGTTTCCTGATACACAGACCAGGGGTTCCAGGCAGATATGAAAGTTTTGGTGGAATATTTCAGCGAAGAAGTCAGGTCCTCCATTCTCCGAATGTCTTCCACCCTGGAAACCCATTGGCCCATAGTAGGAGGTGCAGGAGACTTCCACCTGGCCGGGATACATGCTCGTGCAGCACTGACCAAGTGACGTAAAATAGTTTTACTAATCAAACTAATCGGTAGGTCTGAGTGAAGGATCAAAAAGAACCCTGGGGTGTTCGGGACAGAGAAAGAGAAAATTGAAGAGATGGCACCATGCACCGAATCCCAAAATTGGCGGATCCTAGGGCACAGCCAAAAAATGTGCAGTAGAGATCCTTCTGCAGAGTTACAACGCCAGCAGAGATGCGAGGATGTAGGGAACATTTTGTGTAAGCGAGTCGGAACATAGTACCATCTGGACAATATCTTGTAGCTAGCCTCTTGGAACTTACTGGCTATGGAGGATTTATGAGCAAAGCGGTAGAGCCGAGGCCACTGGTCGGAGGGGATATCAATACCCAAGTCAGATATCCATTTGTCCACAAAGGGTGGACAGTAATCAGAAGGAGGGGAAATCATGGCCCTATAAAATTCAGATAGTGAGTGTCGGTAGATCCCAGACCCAATGCATACCTTCTCGAATGGTGTAAGGGCTCTATCATACCCCGGATCAGAGGGGATTGATGCTAAAAAGTGAGACAGTTGCCTAACCCGCCATGACCCCAGAGCACACGGATCCCGAAGGTCCAATAATTCAGAGTCATTGAGCCACCTACCATACTTCCGAAAAAAGGGAGCTCTACATTTCCCTTCTAAGTACCAAGATGTGAAGGGACCTGAGGTACAACTTGCCGGGAAATCCGGGTGCCCGATAATCGGGAACATAGGGGAAGGGGAGGGAGAGATGGTATCTAGGTTAGCGTATTTGTGGAATTGAGAGAGCGTGGGACCGATGGTCAGATGGGACACAACAGAGGGAGAAAGGGTAGACCGAGTCCATGGTAGTAAGGCCAGAGGGGACTGTGAGCTTAATTGTTCAATAGAGATCCATTGTTTAAGAGGGGCATGTCTGCACCAGTCCAGAACACGTTGCATCATAGAGGCTGCATAATATTTGCGAAGGTCAGGAATACCCAATCCCCCTCTCTCCTTCGGTATATGGAGTAGTGATCTCGAGAGCCGGGGATGTTTGCCCGCCCATATAAATCTAAACAAGTCGCGATGCGCCGTGGTAAAGAAACCCGAAGGTATTTTAACAGGTAGAGTCTGGAAGAGATACAGCAGCCTAGGCAACACATTCATTTTGTAAATGGCGCAGCGGCCAAACCACGTGTGCATCCCTTTGGACCATTTCACAAGATCTGCCCTGATGCGGTTGAGCAGGGGGACATAGTTTCTACTGTAAATCTCATTCAGTTCCCTGGGATCCACGTGCCTAGATACTTAATGGCTCCATTCGTCCACCTAAATGGGAAAGAGGAGGATAGCTTGCACTCCAGCGAACCAGGTAGAGAGATGTTAAAGGCCTCAGATTTCTGAAAATTAATTT
This sequence comes from Rhinella marina, assembly GCA_900303285.1. Classification (NCBI taxonomy): domain Eukaryota; kingdom Metazoa; phylum Chordata; class Amphibia; order Anura; family Bufonidae; genus Rhinella; species Rhinella marina. Next base: position 262,976 of record ONZH01012425.1, on the reverse strand, counting down.
TTAGATTTGAGAAATGGCCAAATTTGGCAAATTCCGCAATCAGGGTTGGGAACGTAGTCAGAGGTTTTAGTCACTGTGAACATCAAGTCATCAGCATAAGCTGCGATCTTATACTCTCTAGTGCCTGTTGATATACCGGTTATGTCAGGGTTTTTTACGAATCACACATAAGAGGGGTTCCAAAAGTTAATACAAAAATCAAGGGGGATAGAGGGCACCCCTGACGGGTCCCATTTCGTATGCTGAATGCCGAGGACAAGACCCCGTTAACCTTGGTAGAGGCTGTAGGGAGAAAGTAAAGAGAATGAATCCAAGTCAGCATGTGTTCACCCAGACCAATATGTTTCAGCACAGCAAACAGCCAGTGCCAATTCACCCGATCAAACGCCTTTTCGGCATCAGTTGATAGAAGGCAAAAAGGTAGTTGTTGTAGTTTTGCACGGTGAATCAGGTTCAGAATCTTAGTCGTATTGTCACGAGCTTCTCTAGAAGGGATAAACCCTACTTGGTCAGTGTGAACGATGGCTGAAAGGAATGGAACCAGACAAGTGGCCAACATTTTGGAAAAGAGCTTGAGGTCGACATTCAACAACGAAATAGGACGATAACTCGAACATGCAGTGGGGTCTTTCCCCTCCTTATGAATGACCGTAATGTGTGCATGGGACATATCTGAAGGGAGAGGGCAGCCAGCCGTGAGTTTATTCAAGGCTGTAATAAGTGGGCCCAACAGGACAGGAAGGTACCTTTTATAATACGAGGCTGGGAAGCCATCTGGGCCAGGGGCTTTGCTAGGTTGCATGGATTTTAAGGCCGCAGCTAATTCCTCTTCCGAAAACGGCTTCTCTAGATTTGGAATAGCTTCCTGAGGAAGTCTGGGGAGACCTGACTGAGACAGGTAAGAGTGTATAGCCGATTGGAAGGATAGGCTGTTTGCATTAGGACAGGGGAGGTTGTACAAAGACTGATAGTAATGGGCAAAAGCCTCCGAAATCTTATTAGGGTCATTCACCCTAGGGCCATGGGGGGAGGCAACCGCTGGGACGTAATTCCTAAGTCTTTGTTCTCTAAGAGAGCGAGCCAACGTTCTACTACACTTATTCCCATATTCAAAGAGATGGCGTCTACCCTTAGCTAGGAGGAGTTTGGTGCGAGTGTCTAGTTTCTCTTTAAGTTTTTTCCTGGCTAACAACAAGGCTGAATGTGCCTCCTGCGCATGGGAGCGTTTATGGACCAGTTCTAAACGAGATACGTCCTCCAATAGATTGGCAATTTCTGCCAAACGCTCCTTTTTACGCCGTGCGCCAGTGTTTAATGAGAGCCCCCCTAACCACACACTTGTGGGCTGCCCATACAGACAGTGGGAGATGTCTCCCACCTGGTTTTCAGTGAAATACCTAGTAAGGACCGTGTTAATGTCTTGGGCTACTACCATGTCCTGTAAGATGGTCTCATTGAGTCGCCATTGGCCAGGATCGAGGGGCGGGCAGAGGGGATCTTCAGGGAGACATGAAGCATAGCATGGTCCGAGAACGTCATAGAGTCTATGGAGGAGGATCTAACATCGGTAAGGCAGAGTGGCGAATGAAGAAATGGTCAATCCTGGAATACACATCCCTAGCTGCAGAATAAAAGGTATAATCTCTGGCATCAGGGTTGGCCACCCTCCATGCATCCACCAACTGATGTGAATGAAGGAGCTGTTTCAGACGGTGTAAGTAAGAATGAGCCAGGTATGATGTACCTCTAGAAACATCCAGTAGTGGATCTAAGGCAACATTGAAAACCCCTCCGACCAGCAGCGTACCCCCCGCAAAACTCCTCTAATCTGTAGAGAATCCCAGTGAGGGCTTTCAGTTGGTTCGTATTTGGGAGGTACACATTAGCCAGCGTGTAAATTCTGACCTGCTATGTATCCCTTGACAAATAGAAATCGACCATTGTCATCATAGTGGGTGGCCAGGAGTTCCCACGGTGTAGACCTAGCGACAAGGATACTGACTCCCCGAGATTTTGAGACTGAGTAGCAACTATGATAGGTGTCTGGAAATCTGGGGAAGTAAAGAGAGGCCGGGCATCCTTACGAAAATGTGTTTCCTGAATGAAAGCTATCTGTACCTTTTTACTCCAGAGCAGTCGGAGGATGGAGGACCTTTTTCAGGAGTATTCCAAGCCATTTGCATTGATGGAGGCTAGGCGGATGGACGACATTCTCCTAAGTTAGAAGATAAACAATTAAAGGAGGGAAGAAAAAAAAAAAGGGGGGGGGTGAGGGGGGTGGAAGCGAGAACTAGACAAAGGAAAGAGACAAGGTGGAAAATGTCAGGTGGGGGGAGGGGGGGAATAGGGAAAGGCGGGTTGAGGAGGACAGAAAAAGAAAAAGAGGGGTCAAGGGGGGAAAAGCAACACTAAGGTGTCTAAAAAGGGAATTTAGTGATATAGAATAAACTAAAAAAAAAAAAAAAATGGGGCGAGACAACAAGTGTCAAATAGCCGAACCAGCTATGCCAGAACGGGAAAACCAGAAAGCAAAAGAAGTGGTAAACAAGCCACTTAACGAATCCCGGGATGTCAACCGGAGACAATCCAGAGATTCGCAAACCTATGGGGGGAAGTGGTGAGACACAAAACAAGAATGTCCCATTCCCTGGGCTAAAGGGAAATTGGTGAGAGCAGCAGAGCCCTCAAGTGACATCAAACACAGGCAGGAGGAAGATGTAGCTATCAGCCGCAGTCCATTGCCGCATTAGTGGACTCATGGTGGACGACTCGACCCGATGACCGTTGTTCAGATGTGGAACCCGGTGGAGGACTGGCTCCGGGACGCTGGGACGGAAACACCAGTGGAAATGTGGAAAAAGGCACGTCCAACCAGTCAGGTAAAGAAGAAACTGGGACCTCCAGAAAGTGGGAAAGTTCCTCAATTTGGTCCGGTGAGTACAAGGCAAAAGAGGCTCCATTTTTACGAATAATCAGGTGAAACGGGTGACCCCATCGGTAAGTTGCACCAGCCTCTATGATAAGTTGTAAAAGTGGCTTCAGAGTACGTCTCATCAATAGTGTCCGCCTGGAGACATCAGGAAGTAGTTGGATCTGTGCCCCCTCAAACAACACTGGGCCTTGACGCCAGGCCTTCTGCATGATGTCTTCCTTTTCTTTGAAAAAGTGTACTCTGCAGAGCACGTCTCGCGGGGACGGGTTATTCTGACGTCTGGGTCCCAGGACTCTGTGGACCCTGTCCAGTTCAATAAAGGTGTCCACTGGCCTAGACAGAACCACATTGAAGATCGTAGATACCACCTTGCGGAGGTCAAAAGCTGGAATTTCCTCAGGAATGCCTCTCAACTTAACGTTATTACGGCGGCTTCTGTTTTCTTGATCATCCATTTGTAAGACTAAGTGTTTTTTTCAAGGAGCGTTGAGCCGTAAGGGTTTCTTCCACTTTGGAGAGGCGAGAGTCCAGGGCAGAGGATACCTGAGATTGGGAGGCTACCTGGGTGGACACAGTGGTCAGGTCAGCTTTAAGTGCAGCAATGGCTTGATCTTGTTTAAGCTCCACTCTCTGAATGATGCCCTCTAAGTCAGTTTTAGTAGGTAGGTTATGGAGTAAAGACCAAATGTCCTTTAATTTAGGACGTTTCGCTCGCCTGCTGTTGGTAGAGGAGGTAGAGGATGCAGAGTCCGAGGCCCCAGAGAAAGCTGGAGTGTGAAAAATGGCCGGAGTTGGCGGGAAGTCCTGCTCTAGGCCACACTCAATGAGGGATTTATCACCCGATCCCGGAACAAACTCACCCGCCAAGGGTGAAAGGGTGAGAACATGGCCTGGTGGAAGACCGGGCCCTGGGGAGGGCATGATATAACAGGGGCCTGTATTGAGCTGGCATTTTGTGGTCCAGAAGGGTCCGCGGTCGTCCCCAAAGGATCGGCACTCACCAGGCCTGGAGATGGATCCACTAGTCCCTTCGGCGCCTTGTGTGTCTGAAAAACCGGCCTTGATGGGGTAGCTTGCTGTGAGGCCAAGGTAGACTGGGCTTCCATCTGATGCTCAGAGGGTGGTCGGCGGAGAGCCGAAGTGGAAAGCAGACGGTCCGACGCGGGAACAGCTGAGTCTGTCGCGGGCGCCATCTTGGATTCCATAACTGAGCGTAGAGGCGCGGAGTTTTGGCTAAAATAGCGGGCGATGTGAGGTTCTGGAGCCAGGTAAGATGAGCCTCGACGTCCTGACCGTCTAACCATCCTGCTTAGACCAAAAGGAGGGAGCAGGGGGTGCTGGAAATTAGGTATATAAGGGCCCAGGGTCCGGGAGCTCAGCAAGGTGCGTGTTCACAGCAGCATGCTCAGGCCACGCCCCCCGGGATTTAAACATTTTTTATGAATTTTCCGTACTGTTGTATTGTGATGCTGTCGCTGTTAAATGTGCTTCCTTTTTTATGCCTTCATGTTTTTAGGGTACGGCCATACATGTCAGCTGCCAAAAAGACCAGATTTTTCTGTGTTTTCACTGTGGAAATGCTGTGGATTTTCTGCAGATTTCACCCTCTACATTGCAAATGGCGAACTGCGCAGCAGAGATCCACAACATAAATGGACATGTTGCGGATTTAAATTCCTCAAGATATGTGCGGATGTTGTTACAGATATTTTCTGGTGTGTGCGGATAAGATATGTTAAATTCCTATCTAGTTTGCTGCTACATTTTCTGCTTGCAATTCTGCTTTTGAAAATATGCATCTTTTTTTACTATGTACTTATGGCAGCATATAGTAGATAAATCAGTTCTCCGGAAAACGGATATTGATGACCTGTCCTCCAGATAGGCCGCCTCCTGGCACCACCACTGATGAGCTGTTTCAGGCTGCTGCAGTGCTGGACACTATGCAGTGTACGGAGCTAGAAGTAGACAGCTCAATACACCATGTAGTGGCCATGCTGGGGTACTGCTGCTGCCACATATGGTTCTAGACCTTCTACTTCTGCTCTGTACACTGTTAGTGTCCAGCGTAGCCAAACAGCTAATTGTTGCCGATCTGATATTGATGACCTATCTGGAGGCCTGGTTATCGATATCTGTACCCTGGAGAACCCCTTTAACTCATAGCTCCATGCTTCTGTGCTATTGAGCTCTTCCTTATGCTAGCAACAGTGAGCAAGAAGACATTGTCTGGCAGTATTCTCCATATGCATGCCCAGAACAGTGCACTTCGTTATGCACTTCTTTGGCTCTTTGTCTGTTATGTTCCATCTGTATGGAAGGAGGTGGCAGAAGAGAAAGTATGGGTAGGTTTACTATAAACATATAATTAATATTTATTGAGCGGTGCATAACTTTGACTGAAGACAGCCTCTACTGCCATTGATCTGTTGCTCTGGTCCACACATCCAGTCAGTGCTTACAGGCTGCAGCAGTGATGTAGTCGTATATGGCATGTGAGCCAATGATTGGCTGCAGCAGTCACCTGCCGCATATGGCTACGTCTCCGCTTCAGCCTGTAGCCATAGAATGGAGGTGATGACCGGTGTGACAGCTTTTTAGGAAATATGTAAATGGCTGCTGTTGCTCCCGCTGAGCACCGCCCAGTATGCTTGTTTGCGGCTTTCATTTTTATCATATTTTGCATGCTTTCATTCCTGGCTTATATATATATTTTTTCAAGGCCATCTCTTTCAGAAAAAGTTCTGCATTCTTCCAAAGGTTACATCGTTTCCTTTTTCTGTTGTGTGCTACATTTTGTGAGGGCAGGGGAAGCAATCTGATGCCACTCTGTGCCACTGAGTCATCAGTGCCACATCGCTTATTGTCTTAGCTGCCAAGATTGAAGTAAGAGATGTTTATTTAGAGGACAAGTCATCACATAGGCATGGAAAGTGCTCCCTTAGATGTCATTGAAAAAGGGTCCCAAAAGCGAATACTTTCATATTTTCAGCTTATGATGGTCTGTCCTGTGTCGTTGAAACTTGAAATGCCATGGCTACAGACACTGCCAGTGTGAGACTAAGACATTTGGCTTGAAGATTCCGCCAATCAGCATGGACAATTTACCGGTAAAATATTAGCGTGGCAGTCAGCGGGCACCATATTACTGAAATGCCTGGCTGTCTAGTAGCATCTCTCTGAGGTACAGTACAGAGCTGTATGTACTGTACTGCTGTTTACTGGTACCAGGTTGAGCTCCTCTTTGGCCACTAGATTTATTCCATTTTATTATTACTTTACCTTTAAAGACATTTATCAAATGTTTTACGCTACTACTGTTGTGTAAAAAAAGTTGCAAATTATGGTGCAGCAAAATTTGTAACTTTTTACTTCTCTTAACAGCTTTCAAAAGTGGTTAAGAAAGAGGGCATGGCTTAGCAGAGGTGCTGTTGCGTCCCAACCAATTTACTATCATTTTGCCAAAACTTGACATAAATAATAGCTAGTGTAGATTTGAATTTCTGGAGATGCTCCAAATTTATTACAAGACCGGTGCCTCTTAATGAATTTGGCACATTCTGTGCCAATGGACTGGCATTTGCAATGCAAGTGTTAGGATATCTGCCCAAGTATGTATACTGTATGAAATGTAGTAGCCAGGGAGGCTGAGACCTGTAGTACTCCTGCTGGATTCTTGGGTGGTCTGTAACGCTGATTGCAAAGTCACTAATTAGCTACCTGGATCCCAATATCAATAGTAATTTGTCTGTTTATGATGCCATGTTTGTCTGGTAACTATTGCTCACACTGTAAGGCCTCATGCACACAACCATTTTTGTGGACCTGTTGACTTCAATGGGTCCGTGGTTTGCATTTTGCGGGCGAGTATAGGACATCTTTTTTGTGGAATGCACATACAGATGCAGAAAGCTCATGGATCATCTGTTTGCTTTTCCTCATTCAAAAAGAATATGTCCACAAAATGCGGACCACGGATCCTTCGAAGACAGTGGGTCTGCAAAAAAAAATACGGACAGCACACAGACCTCATCTGTAGTTTACTGATACGTGATTTTTTTTGGCTAATTTGTAATAGTTTTTGAGTCATTTTTGCCCATATGGTGTGTTTTTTCCACCTGGTGTTTTTTATTTAATGCTGTTTTTGTATACCTTGCTTTTTTAATTTTGTAGGAAAGTATGTACCCACTATAATCTCACTTCCTCTGTAGAGCAGGATGAAAATACATTGGTGTGTACAAAAGCGTCATGATAAAAAGAACATTAAAAACACAAGACACACTGGCAATTGCATTTTTCTAGCAGAACAGAGCATGCTGCGATTTAAAAATAAAACACCACCACAAAAAAATACTTGTGTGAGCTTCGCCTAATATTTCCTGTAGACTTCTATTTAACATCTGGAGTTGGTGTTATTTTTTTGCCTAAAAAACACAGCAAAAAAACTCCAGCCAAATAAATGCATCAAAAACCATTAATCCCCTCAAAAATACAACCTCCTCCCCTATCTATGACACCAGCCTTATGGCATATTTCTCCTGGATCTGATGTTTCTTGTTTTCAGCTGTATTTGGAGTTTCACATATGTACGGCATGTCAGCTAGCTAGGCTGGGCGCTTACATTGGAGTGTTATGAGCAGTGGGCCAGGTGCTTCCAACTGTTCTGACTGGTCATAGACCACCCTTTTGTTTGTCAGGTTGATTATGGTAAATTTTTAGTGTAAAAAAATTTAGAAATCATCTTAGAAATATTCAGAGGCCTAATCACATTTTTTAGTATATATATATATATATATATATATATATATATATATATCTTTCTTTCTTCCTTTGCCTTTATGACAATGTGTTCATATTAGGTTTCAGTCATCCGTCAGATATGCATACATCTAGAACAATTCACAATGTATATTTCTGAAGAAGGCCTCAGCATATGCTACTGTAAGGTAGCTCATAGGTTGCCATAAAAATGTTAAATAAAATAAAAAGATGCGGTACACTTATTTTTTTTTGCAGGATAACCTGTATAGAAAATTTCAGTAGATGGTGAGCACTTTCCCGGCACATGCACCAGATGTAGGGGAGAGACAGCATCTTACAGCTTTTATTCTTTTCAGTAGACTTCCATTTGGAATAACTTGAAGAGACATTCTTACAGGCTTACTGCGCACATTGCCAAATTCAGAAATAGGAACTGAGTGCATTTTCTGCTTCTCATCATCTAAGTGACCAATCCAACAGTTTCTAATTTTAAGGGCTCATGCACACAACAGGGATTTGGATTTTTTTCAGATCCATTCATTTTTATGAGGCCACAAAAAAAAAAATGGACAGCACACGGGTGTCACCTATGAGTGTCCGCATCCATAGGTGTGTCATGCAGATTATAGAACATGTCCAATCCTTGTCCATTTTGCTGACGAGTAGCCTTTTCTATGAAGAAGACTGAGAAAAATACATATGGCAAATAAAAGGTATCCGTAATTTGCGGATCCGCTGTTTGCAGACCCAAAAGGGATATGGCCATGTGCATGTAACCTTATAAGGATGTCTTCATCTTCCTGTTCCCATTTCAACATTTGTGGCATATCGCTAGGATTTGCCACAACTGTCAGATAGATGCAGCTCTGGAACACACTCCTATCTCCAGAATGGGGCTCATAAAGTGAAGGAAACCACACTGCACTTGCGCGGCTGCTCTCCCTTCATTTCTGCGGCCCTGTTCTGTAGATAGGAATGGTTTCCATTGATGGGACCTGCACCTATCTGATATTTGTGGCAAACCCCTTTAAACAGTGAGCCTATAGGTACAGCCACATGTAGCAGGTCTGCTGCATATTTACCAAATAGTGCACATTTCAGTTCAGAAATTGTAACGCCTGTAGGTAGGGACAGATACAGATCACAGTGTGACACAGTGAGCTCTAACCTACAACCCAGCCCGCTTTCCCTACCTACTTGCAGTGCAAGCCCTAGGTAGCAAGACCACAAATGGTCGACAGTCCTTACGCCACTAAGTTGTAGAGCCAGGCAAACACCTAGAGACAAACGATACAATGGATCAGAGCCAGGAGAACAACGCAGTACAAAAATGAGAGACAGTGGTCAAAGGACGAGCCAATGTCAAAAACACAAGCAATCCAAATAAGCACAGGAACAAGAACCAGGAACCTAGCTAGTGAGCCCAAACAAAACTATCACTGGAACTGGTGTATTACCAGGAAGGGGTTTAAATAGAGCACCAGGCCCCTGGATAAGCACCTGATAGGGCCTCCATTATTCAGAAACACTAGCACACAGGAATAGAGCAGCTGAGCAATCAACCCACTGCTGTTCTCCTCCAGCATATACCAGAGAAACGGAGCATTGCATCCTGTTGCTAAGGATGCTTTTGCGTCACCAGGTGGTGTGGCTCATGTGGTTTAAATCTGATGGGCAGTAATATATAACTAAGTTAAGCAAGTTTTAGGCAAAAAAATCTATATTTCCACATTTCCCTGGTTCTCTTTTGGTCGTTGTTTACCTGCAGTAATAACAATCTCTGCCCCTCCCCCTGCTCTGCTCTGCAAATGCTGCCCTGAGTGACATGTCTGCTGGAATACTCAGCAGCATGTTGTATGTGTAGGACTACAAGTCCCAGAAGTACAATGACACTGCTGATACACAACACAGGGTCTTCCTCCTACCTGTTATTGTACAATACAATACTTTGCATCTCCTCCAGATCAGCTCCAGTATCAGCTCTGTGTCTGTAGGATGAGGAGAGCAGATCCTGTGTCTCTTTATATCTGCAGCTGCTGTTGTAAAGCCTTCAGTGTGTTCTGGCTGAAGGGGTTAATGTTTTATCTGAAAGAATCCAGGGAGAGCAGATAGCAGGCAGAGCAGGGGGGGCGTGGCCAGCACAGTGAGGTTTGGTGTACAGGGTCTGTACACAAATACAAGATTAGCAGGGAGGCAAGCTGACATCACAGGTCATGTGATCCTCATTGAACCTGAGAAACCAGCAGCTTTAGAAGCAGAAAGTGTATGGAAAAGCTGTTGTATTTGACTAGTTAGAAACATACAAAGGACAAAAAAATAACTCGGACACCCCTTTAATATTTTCATCAAAGTAGTTCCTGAGCATGAAGGCCCAGATTTACCCAGAGGGGACAATTTGATGTTTGTCTTCAAATTTGTCTATTTGTGTACTGGTAACAGGTTGTGAGTCAAATCTATGAAAGTGGCGCACAGCGTTTGTGAATTTGGCACAGGTCAAACCATCACATTCTGACTTATTTTCACCTACCACCACTACAGCAGGTCGAGAGTGGAATGTAGCTGAGACAGTTTTTGGAGACTTGTCCTCTTGTCTTTTATGATGAATAAGACCAAACTTACCAACTTACTTCACAGGAATGCCCACAAATGGCTGGATTTCTGAAGTTCACTTAGCAGGAGGAAAAATAACACTGGCCAGTCGTATACTATTAATAAATTTTTCTTAGAATTAAAACGACAGAAAAGTCATATTTTACTCCGAAATAAAGACAAGACCAGTTTGATAAGTCCTCATGCACACGACTGTATGTATTTTGCAGCCTGGAAATCACGGATTCGAAAAATACGGATACCGGCCATAGTATATGTTCTACAGTTTGCAGATGCGGACAGCACATGGATGGCATCCATATATTTTCTGCATATTTTACGGACACATAGAATATATGGGTCCATGTGCAGATCAGATGTGGACCTAAACGACTCGTGTGCATGAGGCCTGAATCAGGGCCTAAATATCTCTAATACGAATCATTTTCCCACCATTCATCCCATGAGCTATACAGATTTTATTAAAGGAGGCCTTACATATCTTAAGAAGAATCTGAAACTTGCAGGTGAAAGGTGGCGCTGGGTCTGATGTCTGCCTTCTCATGACACTGTGAGAAGGGTGTTGAATGGGTTATGTGAAGCAGTCAGGCATTGGCATGTGAGACATGAAGATTGTGTTGCAAGCACTTGTCACCATTATACCAGCTGTTGCCTTCCCTCCTCAGGGCGAGGCTAAATGTGTAAGAGGGACGCTGATACTGAGTTCATTCTTTGCAAAACTGATCTTCAAGCCCACAGCAGCCCTCTCTACCTGTGTGGACGATGTGAAGTTGTAGCCATATACTGCCAGTATCCTTTCATTCTTAGGATGTTTGTGACATGAATTGGGAGCATGGAGTTGTCAGTGTCCATCTTTATGACTGGTAATGTCTTAATGTACTGCCCAGACTGTAGCGTGGAAGCCATGTGTGCCCTGGTCCAACAGTTATTGGATTATGTGTACAGTGGCGTTTTATTGTATTTTTAACCTCCTTTTATTAATTCTTTAGAAACTAATATGATATTTTGGATCTGTTGACTGAGGTGGTTTATGGAATGGTGTTAGCTGCTGTCTGTGTATTGCCACGTACTGGTTGAAATGCAATATCCTGTTTATTCGTTTCCATTACTCTACAAAGTTCTTTTTGTAATTTACCACTAGCCACATTTATGTGTTTACATGCCTTGTTTGTTGCTTTTACTTTTAACAAGTGTATGTTCATGCGTTGCTAACGCACTGTAGGTCTTCCACCGCAGAATTGCAGCGTAAAATCTGCACCCTATTATGCCCCTTTCACACGAGCGGGAGACTCGCATGTCTCCCGCAACGCATCTACAGGGCTGGACTCGGCACGGACAGGGATAGCATAGCATTATATGCGATCCCTGTCAGTGCCGAAGTCCAGACCTGTAGATGCGTTGTGGGAGACATGGGAGTCTCCCGCTCGTGTGAAAAGGGCATTAAGGTAGTGGCAACATGGATGAGATTTTAGAAAATCTCATCCTTTTTAGCTATTTCCATGCAGGACCTTTTTCTCCCATCATAAATAACGGATCTCAGACGGAACTTACAAAAACGGATGCTAAATTTTCCTTTTGTTTTCTGTTGTTCTGATGGATCAGAGGAACAGAAACAAAATGGTGATGTGAGCCTACCCTTAGGGCTCATTCACACAACCGTATGAATGAGTTCACATCCGTTCCACAATTTTGCTTAACAGGTGAGGACCCATTTATTTCAATGGGGGCCGCAAAAGATGCGGACAGCACACTTGTTCCGTTACGCGGCCCCGCAAAAAATATAGAGCATGTCCTATTCTTGTCCGCAATTGCGCACAAGAATAGGCTTTTTCTATGATAGTGGCGGCCATTGCAGAACGCACACTGGCCAGTATCCGTGTTTTGCAGATCCACAATTTGCGGATCCTCAAAACACAATGGCCGTGTGAATGCGCGCTTACACATATAGATTTGCCACAGATTCATTGTGGATTTGTGGAGTTTTTGAATTGCAGCAAAATCTGCGGTACAAATTCTGCTCTGTGTAGCGGATGTCCGAGTTATTTAAAACTTGGCCTGATGCCAGTAAATTGTATAAAACAAAAAAAAAATCCCATTTCTCCTGCGCTTTCCTCAATGTCGCAACTCTGCCCCCCCCCCTATTCTTTGTATACAAGACTGTGGTGGTGGATGTCACTGCTGCAGTCTATTACTGGTCTCAGTTGTCTCGTGCTGTATACAGCAGTGTTGCCAAATATGTGTAGGTTTTTTATGTTCTACTACTTTTGAACTAAAAAACACTTGTTAAACATTTTATTTAATTTTTTGTACATTTTTTTTTCTTTTGAAACACTGACACACTGATTGATCATATAATACACGGTAATAATTGTGTATTGGATTGTATTATACCTGAGTATTGAGTATTACACTGACAGGTATTATTATGCTACCCAGCGGTCCCTCGTGATCACGTTGCAGAGGGATCAGTGGGGATGACAGTTGTTTTGACAAACCTTATTAAACGGCCATGGCTGGAGTTATTGGATTGAGATAACTATGGCTGTTGCAGCGGGACCCTGGATGTTACCTGACAGTTAGTCCTCCATGATGATTATATGGACACCGGTGCCCGTGCAGTCACCTTGCTGTACACATACATGGGGATGCAGAAACCGAACACATTCCCTGATGTACGTTTGTGAAAATGTAAACAGGGTTAAAGGGGTAGTTCATTTTGGAAAGGCTCTTTTTGTTCTAAAGTACCCCAGTGATAATCAGAAGACAGATTTTTTGGGCTGTCAGTGTAATTTACGGACAGGCTGGGTCCTCACATCAAGGGAACTTCTTATTAGATGAACTGAATTTTGACAAGGTACACTTCACAGGCCAAGCAGCCCTGTCAAAATCTTTCTCTGGATCTGTCCTACCCCTCTCTACCTGGCACAAACCCTGTCTGTTCAGGATGAATAACACTCGGTAGTAATGTTTGGAGTCTGTGGGGGAGACCTATCAGAGCTGTTGTAAAGTAGAACTGGCTTAGTTGCCCATAGCAACCAATCAGAATACACCTTTCATTTTTGAGTGCTCCTTTGGAAAATGAAAGGTGGAATCTGATTGGTTGCTATGGGCAACTAAGGCACGTTTTCCTTTACACCAGGTTTGATTGGTTGCTATGGCCAAGTAAGCTACTTCTGCTTTACACCAGTTTGATTAATCTCTCCCTTAATGTCTAAATTTAAGAGCGAAATTGGATGATAACCTGCAAATTTTGAGGGATCTTTCTCCTGTTTGTAGATCAACGTGATATGTGGAGGAGAAAAGGGCATCCCTGTAATGCATAATTAAGAGATTGCAATAACTGGGGCGATAGAGTGTCTCAAGAGGAGGAGTAATACAACAAGGGAAGGCCATCTGGGCTAGGTGCTTTCCCCTTCAAAGTTTGATTGAATAGTCACCACCTCTATTTCTTTTGATTCATTTAAATAGAAGGACGAATTAGGCAGAAAGCAGCTGTATAAAATGGTAAGATATTATATTTTTTAAATAAAAAAACATTGTTAATAGCGTATTGCATAACTAAGAATACACTTTACCCCTGCATGTGAAGTCATCTCACAATGTAACTCAAAGAAATAAGTTAAAAGGGTGTAAACTAGAATATAATTGTTCATAATAAACCTGAACATTATTATTTAAAGAGGAACTGCCCTCTTGTGGTGCGACAGAGAAACTGCAATTGTTGAGATCAGAACATGAGAACAGTCATAGGAGGAAATTTATCATTCCCTTACATGGACTGCTGTAGAAGACATTTAAAGGGATTTTATGAGACTTATATACTGATGGCCTGTCCTCTGGATAGGTCATCAGTATCTGATTGGTGGGGGTCTGACTCCCAGGGCCCCTGATGATCAGCTGTTTGATAAGGCAGCGGGGCTCACTGTAGTGCCGCGGCCTTCTCTCAGCTTTTCCTAGGTCAAATGACGACATTCATCGGTCACATGGCTTAGCCGCAGCTCAGCCCCATAGAAGTGAATGGGGCTGAGCTGTGATACCAAGCACCGATGCTGTGCTTGGTGAACAAGGAAAAGGCCGTGGTGCTCACATGAGCGCCGGTGCCTTCTTACACATCAGATCAGGATAAAAGTTATCCCCTATCCAAGGGATAAGTATCAGATGGGTGGGAGAGCCGATCGGAGGCCCCATACCCCTTGCAGGCCCCTTGACGCTCCCCTGAAATGACTGGAGTGGCCGGTCGCATATTTGATAGTTATCCCCTATTCTGTGGATAGGGAATAACTTTTACCTACCAGAATACCCCTTTAATATTAGACAAATTTACAATTCAAGTGCACGGACCTTTAACTGCGCCAGGTTTATTATAGTGGACTGGTTTATCCTTGGACTATCTAGTTTGCCAAATTGGCTTAGTTTTATTCCACAAATGTGCCAAAACCGGCACATTTTTGTCACACATAAGCACACTTAAGCCACTCTCCCTTTCCCTTAAAGCCATGTCCTTTTCTGATAAATCACATTTCTTTCTCGGACAAGGCTTAAAAGGTTAGAAAAGTGACTAAAACACTTTTTGGTGAACATTTTGCCTAAACGCTGACATATTTTCAATGCTAAATCTGCTGCAGAATGTCCTTTATGGTGTTTGTCAAGTGCAGTTTTGTTACAGGGAGATTGACCTACAGTTATCTGTTTGTTCACGCCAGTTTGTGATGTGAAATGAAACTTTTTAAAGGGATTTTCCAGGTTCTAGATATTGATCTTCATGATAGATATCAGATTGGTGGGGTCCAGCACATGGCACTGCCACCACTGCCAATTAGTCGGTGTGCCAGGTGTCAGACCCCACAATCTGATATAAGCGGTTACAGTGGGAGTGGACTCCCTCTGTCTCCCATTGGCACCCCGCAAATGAGATGACAGGGTGCCGATGTGTGTGCACACAGGTCGAGACCTAGTGAACACTCCAGGCCTGCCACTAGAGTGACTCAGCAAGCCGTGCCCCTCAGGTGCAACCTTCTGGGGAAGGTCAGTATAGCACTGACATTAAAATACAAAGCACTACTTAAATAGTGCAATGTATTTCAGAAGTGATCAGAATATCACCTATTACCGGTATATTCCACTTATGGAACTATTAAATGTATCATATAATTTATCATGTACGGTGGACGCCGTAAAAAAAATAAAAAATGGGAGAATTGCTATTTGTTTATTTGGAACAAAAAAAAACTAAACAAAACTGATCAAAACTGTACCCCAGAATGAAAACAATGAAAACTACAAGTCGTCTTGTAAAAATCAAGCCCTCACACAGCTCTGTAGAAAGAAAAGTAAACAAGTTATGGGTCTTGGGATGCAGCGATGCAAACACATTTTCTTCTTTTTAAAAAAGCGTTTTTTTACTGTGCAAAAGTAGTAACGTAAAAAAAACTATGTATTTGGTATCATTGTAATCGTTCTGACGCAGAGAGTAAAGTTATTGTGTTATTTATGCTGAAAAATGAACACCACAAAATTTACTAAAAGTTGGGCCTCAAGCACATAGCAGTAATTTTGTGGTCGGCTAATCGTGGATCTGCAAAACACAGATTCTGGTCGTGAGCATTCCGCCTTTTTTTCCCCTCATCTAGAGAAAAGTCCTATTCTTGTCCGCAAAACGCAAAAAAATTGTTTGGTCAGTAAGGCCTAAAATAGGCTGGTCACTAAGGTGTTTGTTTGTCATTAAAGAAACTGCATGAAAATCTTGTGGTTTTTCCATGTCACATGTATTTTATGGCTTTTTTCTGTGATATTTTTTCTTCTCACATTTGACATGCATTTCTTCCCCTGTAGAAAAGAGAATGGAAAAACGCCAGAAGTAACACCAGTAGTTAGAGTGTGCTTTGATTAGAAACCAAATGCCATAAACCAAAAAACAAAACAAAACACCACTTTGTACTGCATTTCATCATTCTTATAGACTTACAGTTCACATCTGGAGGTGGCAAAGAAGCCTTACAAGAAAACTATGAATGAGATTTATCATCTTCCTGCTCTTTTTTTTTTGGCGTAAAAAAGTTGTAGACCTCATGTTTGTGACTTTATAAACAAAAATTGCAATAAATTTTGTTGCAAGTGGCGTTTCTGTCCCTCCCTCTCCAATTTCTGAAAAATCTCCAGCAGCTCCAAGCTGCCATAGACTTTATTCTGGTGCACGGACAGCCAGAGGATGCACCAAAGTCATGTCAACACCTGCGCCTCTTCATAAATTAAGCGCAGTGCAGAAGATTTCAAAGACCAACGTAAAATGGTTGGTAACTCTCTCCCTATGTGTGAAACCAGCCTAATAATTTGCCTTAAATTTGCGCAATTTTGCAACAAAAAATGTAGCCTTGTTCTCCTTGGAGACATAGTTAGGGCCACATTTTTAACCAGAGCAAAGGAAAATGGCAGCTCATAGAAGTCATATGAACATATTTTGCCTGTATTGAAGGTCAGAATGCACCAGATGTTTTAGGAGATGCTTAGTGATTGGAGTGCACAGCACATCTCGGTGAGAAGGTAGCATAGGAGTATCGTATGAAGGATCAAACTTTAGCAGTGAAAATACATAGATCTGAATAGGACCTGTAGCAAAGCAAACTGTACCCATGCTTCACCTGGCATGAGACCAGGCAGTGTGGCTTCCCTGACGTGGCCGTGCCTTCCCATTACAGGCCATTAATGACCGCTCGGTTTCTTGGTAAAATCATGTGCCCATTGGCCTGCATGGGCGGGCATAGCTTTCACTTTTCACTGGCATATTGGCCTTGGAGCTTCCCTTTCAATTGATGGTGATCTTCTCATGTCATGTCGTTCCTCCATGCTTGGCTGCAGTACACGCCACACAAATGTACTTTCCCAGCAGCTAAATGGCAGTGAGTTGTATTTAGATATTGGCATCACTTGGTTTATGTTTGTTCTGAAAATTCTGGCAGCTGATGTCCCTGATTCAGATCAATATGAGGGAACAGTTGTGTCCTTGTGTCCAAGTGTCCCCTGCAGGCTGATAAATCAGTCATGCGATGACCATTGATTGGCATGGAATGCTGGGAAAAAGCCATTTACCACGCTTTCCTGTCAGTCCTGGGGACAGAATGCTAGAGCGTGGCTCCTACAACCCAGAGATACGTGCTTCCTTTTTATCTTCTTATTCTGGTCCTACTTGATCCAAAGGTCCACACTTTTTGCACTGCAGGATCCTGCTGATTTCACTTCATGTCTGCCATCATGTATTAGCATCTCTTCCAGAACAGTCTTTTTAGTTTACGGTTCTTTATCCATCTTTTGCTTGGTTGTTCCTTAACTTGAGGGTCATCATGAGGGAGGGAGAAGAAGAATTGCCATTTGTCGGAGTACTTGGACAGGCCCTGTGCACAAATCCGTTGGGTCTGCTATTGCCAGAAATATTCCCAGCTGAGCCTGGACCGGTGAAGATGCAGCTTGTAAATCATCTCATTTCAGCTGGAGTAAGTAGTTGTGTGGTGTAAACCAGGTATAACCATATTTATGTGGACGGGTATAATGAAATACGTGACTGAGGTTTGATATCAGCTATATGTAGGAGTGAACCGAACCTTTCTTCAGATGGTAAGTTCTAGAGGCTCTTCTAGATTGCTTCTTGAGCCAAGGATTTATACTGAGGTCAGCAATACTTCTAAACCTTGCATTTCTGTGCTGCTATATATCTTCAGTGCTTTCTATCAAATTGCTTGCAATATTATTATATCAATACAGCTTTGTCAGGTTTTCTTAGGTTTTTTACTGTATAGTATTGTACAGCATTCTGCGATATCCTGACCAGTCTCAAGTGAAACCTGATGTAAAAGAACTATCATGTTTCACCAGTGACCCACAGGCTCATATATAGTCTCTAGGTGAACATCACTGGCTTACTTTTTATCCAGATTTTAGTGGAAATATTTGCTGTTCATATTGTGTTCTATTTTGTCACTTGCCTTTTAACCCTTGTTTATACATCTGTATATTTTACATACTGCTGTTAATGAAGTGCACATACAATCACTGGAAAGTATCAGTATAATGTATATATGACAGTAGGACTATACTGAAAATAGCTGCTTAGGGATTATTCATATTAGCATTGTGTTCTTTGTATTTCTCTTTTGTCAGAGGAATTAGTTTTATTCTCAGTGTATTTGAATGGATTATTTTGAGCAACAAATGTGCACAGATTGTGTCCATTCTGTCAGGTTTCTGTTATTTTTGAGAAAAAGAGCTGCCTGCTGCACTTTTTTTCTGTAAAAAAAAAAAGCAGCTTCCCATTTTTGTTTTTTTTGTCATCATAGTCCATGGATTATGGACAGAAACGCAAGATGTTCTGTTTGTATCTGTTTAACAGATCCTTTGACAGAACAGAAATAAGGGAAAAACACAATTATGACCTGAACAAGCCCTTATCAGCAAAAAAAAAATCCTCATTTTGTTCAGATTGATGTTCAGTACATGTGATCCCTTTCTATATAGTATAAGGCAGTAAAGATAGGTGGACACATTTACATATCATACATTTACATGTTATAATGTTGCCTGCAGTCTCATTTCTTGTAAGTTACCCATTCTAAGTGACGTTATGGGCTACTATGACAAATGAAATTAATGTAAAAAATTTCAATTGTAAAACAAGGCAAATTATGGTAAATGCTACATATAGACAGATTTGTCAGATTATGATCCCATTCAAGTGAATTAAAGTACAGTGTTCAAAAGTACAAAGTGATATCTGGACGAGTGTAAACAATGAAAAGGCCGTAGCTCTTCAAAAACTAATCGGCAAGGATGTCAAGCGTCAGCCCTCCCGTCCCCCCCAATGTACCGTAATATTGTTGGCTTATTGGGAACACAGGCCATCAATCTAAAAAAAACCTCAGAAGAATCTCCCTGATTTCAGCTCCAGCTGCTGCTTTTGGACAAAATTTCATATTTGGATATCTTAAATTTGAGCGTAAAAGTATTGGGCAAGTTAGATAATTCGACCTGCAAGGTAGTGGTCAGAGCCGTAATCTTTGCTTTGAGGATCTCTTTGTTCCAGAGTCATGGAAAACTTTTCCATTGGTTTCATGCTGCTTTCACACACAGTGATCGAGCACGCATTTGTCGGGAAGGAAGAGTTTTCACCTGCTTGTGGGTGAAAAGCTGCATTTACATACATCGATTCCCTCCATAGTATGAGGATGAGCGATGGCTACTGCGATCACCTGTCTTCATGCAGCACAAGTTAGCAGGCGATTGTTGGGAAAAGTTCCTTCACGGCAATCGCCTGCTTGTAAGTGAAGGAGACCGTTGCTATTACGTGCAGCGATCTCCTCCACAGTATGGGGAAGAGTGATTGCTATGCCACTGCTCATCCCCATACAGACTCATTGTTTGCCGGCAACGGAGCGTGTTTAGACTGCACTTTTGCTGCCGACAAACGACGATTCAAACGATCCAATTAACCGATGAACGGCGGGACCTTTACAACGCCAGATAATCACTATGAATGCTCATTAGAGATTATCTGGCAGATTCTCGGCTTGTGTAAAGGGCCCTTTAGGAATGCTGAGTTGTTACTGTAAAGATCATCTGTTACTGGCAAAGCCAGTCTGCTGTCAGCATGTAGAGGAAGCTACATCTCATGAATATTAATGAGAAACTAAGTCACCAAGTGCAAAATAGATTCTATAGCATTTTACAAAGATTGCTCAAAACCCATAAAACAGCAACATTTTGATGGCAGATGCTCTTTAAGAGAAATCAATCAAAACTTTGGAAGATTGCGATATTGCTAATGGAATGGAAGATTGCGATATTGCTGAAGATGTGGCTGGGTTCAGACTGATCATCTGTGGGATGAGCGTTCAGGATGCATTTGCAAGCAGAAACGAGTGGACCAACATTGACTAAATGGTGGATCATTCATATGTACCTGAAATGCATGACGTATGTGAGTTCTTGGGCTGAATTCTGTGTTAAAAAGGGTTGTCTTAGGAAGATGATCCCTCTGGAAGTCAAAGAACCCCTATCCAAATTGGAGAGCCACTCTGTACATCCAGCTTCCACTTTAGCAGACTTCAGCCATCCATGCATTAGATGGATGACCATTCATTGAATGGCCACCATACCACATTTCCTCTATAGTGGCCACCTGCTAGCCTTGGCTTTCTCTGGCAAAATAGCTTTTTGAAGGGAAGTCAGGAGCAGACTGATCGTCATGGGGGCTTCTAACTGAAAAGGGTTGTTTCTGATGAGACAACCTCTTTAAGAGGTCCTCTTCACAAGTGCCCTATGACAGAATAGGCTGTCCTTTCTTCTGCTTTGTTTCTTAGACATAAATAAAAAGGGGAAGTGCACAATAATGTACCCAGTTCATTTCCTGCAGATTACTGCAATAGTTCCTCAGCTGACTCTTTCTCCTTGGTTCAGTTTTTGCCTCTGACACCATTGCAGCTTTTTTTTTTTTCGGTATTGATTTGTCACAGTCTGTGAATAGAACATGAGAAAGAAGCTCAGTCAGGTACCAGTGTTGTCCTGTATTCTGATACATATGAAATATGCATAATCCAGTTTTTATGTGCATAATTCATATGTCTACTTACAGTTTTGAGATGCCTTTTTGCCTTTTTATGAGTTTTGTATTTAATGCTCTAGTCACATTGACCAGGATGTTCTCAGTTTTAAAATGTCTTAGTGGAGACACAGACCTTTACCATTGTTTCAAAGACGTGAGGATGAGGGTGACAAGTTCAGAGGAGAAATATGACTTCTCAGACTATTTCTAGTAAATTATTATTTTCAACATTTTTATTTTCAAAATCAAATTTATTGTCATTTTGTTGTTGTCAATTTGTACTCAGTTCTAAAAGCAAATTGTAATCTTATATATGTACTTTTTTTACTTTTTTTTTTTGTAACTCCACGTTTGGTTTGTGATAATGCCATTTACATGCTGATTTTTGTCTTCAGCAGCCAGACAAGGGGGATTTGAGTAGCCTGAGCCTGCCCCCAAGTGCACTTCATGGCGGTTCAGAGGGGAACATCAGCCTGGAAGTCCCTGAAGGGGCACCAGATCCACAGCGCACCAAAGCCGCAATGGACCATTTACATCAAAAGATCCTCAAGATAACCGAACAGATTAAGATTGAGCAGGAAGCTCGAGATGACAACGTTGCAGAGTATCTGAAGTTGGCGAATAATGCAGACCGGCAACAAGCTTCCCGCATCAAACAGGTATTGTCCTAAAATTATCTAAGATTGAAGTGCTTTGGGTATCTACAGGTTCCTGCACTCTAAATCCAGCCTAGTTCTTACAAACCAGCAATGTTCTTTACATCCTATGGTGCACCAAGCAGCTTAGACCTGCCCTTGTTGCATTTGCGTGCTGCTTTGATTTTGGTGCTGACAGACTCCAAAATAAAACTTGGTTGAGTGATACATTCTTATTTTAGTTCATTTTCAAACTTTAGTAAAGGAAAAAGTGGAATTGCTTTTATAGGGGGGTATCCATGTACCTATATTCTTAATCGTATAATTGAGCAATACGAAATAAAAGCTTATTTTAAATGGGTTATCCCATGAATTAGAAAACAAATATTTGGAGTGATGGACACAATTATTTTAACTATATCAACCCCCCAAAAACCTGCAGAGTAATTTTTACCTTTTCTCTCTTTTTTTCACTCACATATCTGGAGCACTTGTCTCTTTCCTTTCTGTGGCAGACAGCGGCATGTCACATGTGACAGTCAAGCATCTGCATCTCACAGGAGTGCATTTCAGTCAGCTCTTGTTAATCCCGTTCTCCTGGACATGGATAATAGTCCCTCACACACAGCCCCAGCGATTCCACTAGCAAATTGCACTACAATATGCAATGCCCACCCCCAGCTTTTCTTCTCTGCTGTCTAGAGAGAAATACTGTATAGTTACATATCTCCATGAATTTAGAGGTAGGGACAAATGAAGGAATAATGCCCGGTAGATCTGTGGGGGTCCTGTACTTAGCTATCTCTGGAACTCCCATAGAAATGAATGGAAAGGCTGTGATTATTCAGCTTTCAGCTGACAGACTTTAGTAATCTGTGACAGACTAATTGTTGGACACATGCTGCTTACCAATTGGGTTTAATGCTCTAGTTCTTAAATCGCAAGATATCATGGTGCAAAACTGACACAGAGAAGGAAAAGGTATCTTGACAGCAGTGAGATCACATCATTTCCTATCTCAACCTGTTATACTAATAATACATTTAGGTTGGGATCTTGTTTAAGGCTGGAGCTCCACAGAGATGCTGAATTGCATTCCATCATGGTATTACCATGACTTGTATGGCCACTTCCATTCACCGTACATATTTTATATGCCATACAAGTCATTGGCTGAAAACCCCTTTAGATGTTCTGTCATTTTATTGTAATACTAAAGGTTTGTGGTTTTGTGTTTCTTAAATAAATATTCAGTTTTATTTACTTCTTTGTTCTTTTCCACCGTAGGTTTTTGAGAAGAAGAACCAGAAATCTGCACAGACCATTGCCCAGTTGCACAAGAAGTTAGAACATTATCACAAGAAACTGAAGGAGATTGAACAAAATGGCATATCGCGACAGCCAAAGGATGTCTTGAGGGACATGCAGCAAGGGCTAAAAGATGTGCGAGCAAATATGCGAGCAGGCATTAGTGGCTTCGGTGGAGGAGTGGTGGAAGGTGTCAAGGGAGGCCTTTCTGGTCTATCTCAGGTCACCCATACAGCTGTAGTGTCAAAGCCTAGAGAGTTTGCTAGTCTCATCCGAAACAAATTTGGGAGTGCTGACAATATCCCACACCTTAAAGATGGTATGGAAGAAGATGGGGATGGTCAGGGGGGCTCAAGGGCACTAAGTGGCAGTGCAACCTTGGCACCAAGCCCCAAATATGGGAGTGATGATGAGTGCTCTAGTGCTACTTCTGGGTCAGCTGGTGCAGGAAGTAACTCTGGGGCTGGCCCCGCAGGACCTGGCAGCCCAAGGTCCAACACTCTAGATGGACATCATCATAGTCACCATGGAGGCTTTGATGCTATTCTAGAGGAATTATGTGAAATCAAAGAAGGGCAGAGCCACCTTGAAGATTCAATGGAAGACTTGAAATCACAGCTCCAGAGAGATTACAGCTATATGACACAATGTCTTCAAGAGGAACGTTACAGGTTAGTGCTAAATTGAATATTGGCACAAATAATGTCCGTGGTTATAAAAGATGTTCATGGTTCATGATGGAGTTTCAGAAAACATGGTATCGTTGTATGATATTATGTAATAAAGGTACAGGACTAAAATGAGACTTTACAAGGGTTGTCCCACAAAGAACCTGTATCATCTAGGGGCCTCACTGCTAGGACCCTCACCAGTCACTAGAGCAGGGTTCTGAGCCTGAGGATGAGTTTGGAGCAGCATGGAGCATGCATCCTGCTGTCTGTGGGGTTGTCAGACACAGGTGCCCGTCCCATAGATTTCATAGGGAGCAGCAGTGCGCATTCATGATTGCAGCTCCATTCTTGCTGTAGTTGAGATTTGCAGTGAGGCTTGGCACCTTATTTCTAGTGATCACTGGCAATCAGGAATGTATCACCTATACATAGATATGTCCTAAAGACCTTTCCTAGGTCTGATATCTTTAAAGTCTGTATAGGCCTCTATCTTGTTTAGGTAGGGAGGGAATAGTTTTATTTACATCGAACATCCATTTGTATGGCTTGGAATGGCTGACTATAAACTATGAATGATTATTATAATCTTAGGCCTTATGCACACAGCAGAGCCCTGTACAGGAGTTTGTATGTCAGCATATGGACTCTGTATGGTACTCCTTATGGCACAATATTACACCGTTATTCTCAGTTAGAAGCACTGCATTTAGAGGAGACAATGGGAAACATTTATCATTCCCCTGGCATCAAAGAGTCCCATGACACCCTGCAAATATCAGTGACTTTTTGGGGACTTTGCACCCTGCTCGCGAAGCAGGGTGGAAAGCGGGTAGGGCGAGCCGGCACATTTATTAAATTCTCTACCAGGGAACTGGAAATGTTTATACCTGGAACAGATGCATCACAGTTATTAAAGGGGTTTATGCCATGATTCATGTGAAAAATGAAAATCTGACATCATGTAGGTACATGACTATCTCTTTCTAACACAGCTAGGACCAGCCCTGTACCTCACATGGATCCAGAGATCTCCACATTCACTACCTCCAATTACTCTGCTAGATTTATTTCAAAATACCAGCTGAGGGGGCATGTCCTTTCTCAGAGAATGTGTCCTTTCTGCTTCAGGACTCTCTTTGTAATTGTCACAGTTTCTAACAGTAGATCTGATTGATGGCACTTGAAGGATGTAACTAAGCAGGCCAATCGACAGATACATTGCAGTTACAAAAGTATTCAGATGCTGGTTTGAAAAATGTAGAATATTTTTCACGTGACAACCCCTGTAAGAGGTGTGTACCTCTTAATAAATGTGCCTCATCTGACAGCAGCAGGGGATAGATTAAGACTGGTGTGTTAAACGCTGGTCTTAAAGGGGTTTTCCAGGCTTCTTATATTGATGACCTATCATCAGGATAGATCATCAATATCCAATCACACCTTTGCTGACTAGCTATTTCATGCAGCCTCTGACACCAAAACCAGCACTTTGAAAGGAGCTGTGCCTCCAGATCTGTCTGGTGGTGTTGGGTGTCTTTAGTCTTGTTACACATTTTAAATACATAATTGAAATATCCACTATTTTAAAGGTTTCACATTTTAGAGGTTATGTACAATCATAGAAACAAGTATTAATATTTAGTCTAACCTGTACTTGAAAAAAAAGAGAAAGGCACAGAGGGGAGAAGAGAGACATAAGAGAGAAAAAAAAATGCATAAATGTATGGGGGAAGGAAGGAATGGGCTGGGAGCCTCCTGACCATCGCCTGCAGGGCAAACAGAAATGGACACAGAGAAATCTCATCAGTATAATATGCTAATGGTTCAGTTGCCAACCAATGTAGCCAACTCAGCGGAGTCCATAAAACTATTCCAGGGCAACCAGGTTCCAGACAATGAGGTGCCATCATGGTCCTCCGCCAATAGCTGTGCCATTCTCATTATGTAATACAATTGAGGATTTGTATTTTTAATGAAAGTGCAGTGTTGGCATGTGATGCATATTCTACTTAGACTAT
The DNA here is from genome assembly GCA_900303285.1 of Rhinella marina. NCBI lineage: Eukaryota > Metazoa > Chordata > Amphibia > Anura > Bufonidae > Rhinella > Rhinella marina. The sequence goes on along the minus strand of ONZH01012425.1, from coordinate 237,453 downwards.
TAAGAGCATAAGCCATAGATAATAATAAATGGGTCAAATAATTTTGGGAATTATCGTCCATCCGAAAAATATCACTTGCCTTTCCAGGTAAGATAGAAATGTTTAGTGAAGATTCACTTTAATAGGTATATTTATTTTGCAAGAGGTAGCAGGTGTGCTGAGACCCTAGTGCCGCACTAAAGCACCAAAGGCTTCTGCCACAGAATAAGATGCCCATGTTATAAATGCCATGTGGTAGGCAGGGGACCCTGTTACATGTTTTGCATTGCAGTCTAAAAATGTTTAAGAGATTTTCTGGGACTTTGAGATTAATGATACTGGTACTGCAGTTCTTTTCAGCTCTTGAATGGTGATGAGCTGTAATACTGGTACAATGTTAATAGTCTGTGGCTGCTGACGTTCCGCTGCCCTCGGTGGGCACGGCTTTTACCTTTTAAAAATCTTCACTGGGTGGACAATCCCTTTAAAGGGGGTCACATGGACATTTGAGTTTACCACCATAAGCAGCACAATAAAAGGGCCCTTTCATTATTTACATAGGCACTGCGGCTCATTCTGTTCATTACTACCCTAGTGACTGAGACAAGGTTCAGCACTAGGTGTAGAACGTATGCAGACTGTATGATGTGTCTGTTTAAGCAATGAAGAAAGAGGTCAGACTCCCACCAATCAAAGTTAAAGCCCCTAAGAATCTTTAAAGAACCAGCAGCACATTTTGGGCTCAGGCAGAGCTGAATAGAAATGAACAGTAGATCCAAGGGATGTTTCAGCTGGGATCACTACACTACCTACAGTAATAACAGGCTGTGAGCTGTGAAAGGTCTGAAATGTCTACAGATACAGAGTTAGAGTATTGGTGGCGAACCCATAATGTCTATGGGGAGCTCCCAAATCTCTGAAAGATCGAATTAGATGGGTGGTTGGGGAGAAGCATCTGGCACTTAGAATTTTACCGCTCAATCATTTTGTTCTCCAGGGAGATAAACCACCACCAAAGGTGTCTGGCAGCAGTTTTCTCCTCTCTCCCCATTCAGAATACATATAGATGAGTATGTATTTAGCCAACAGCTTTTAAAGGTGTAGGGGCACCTTAAAGGGAGTGTTTCACCTGTTTTTCACCTATATAACTAACAGCAGTGCCCCACAAAAGATTGTATACAACCCCAGACATACCTGTGTGCACTGTGTGTCTGTATTCCATGTCCAGAAAAAGCACTTTTATTCTGCAGGAAAACAGCTCCCAAGTGCCCGGCTCTGCTGCTGCAAGTGTCCAAAGCAAACCAGACTGAAGAGGGGAGGGCTGCTTTAGCTGCTCATATCTTGGGATTGGTAGCAGATAGAAATAAAGAAATAAAATGGTTGTGACCTCTTTAAAGCTGACATTCCAAGATTTCAAATGATACCAAAATCACAGCATAGATTATATAGCTGTTAGAAATCGAGTTGGGAGAGAAAGCTGATTTTAGTTTCACTTTCAGCCGGGCACTTGGGAGCTGTTTTCTTGCAGAATAAAAGTGCTTTTTCTGGACATGTAATATAGACACACAGTACACACAGGTATGTCTGGGATGTGTCTGCAATCTTCTGTGGGGCACTGCTGTTAGTTATATAGGTGAAAGACTTCGTTTAAGAGTAAGGCCCCATTCAGACGACCGCCGTGTTTCACTGTACGGCGGCGGCCTCAGGAAGCGCACGGCGTCATAGCAACCAATGACGCTGTGCGCTCCCGTCCTCTGGGGCAGCACAGGCCGGGCTTTCACTGCCTGTATACGGCCGTGAAACACGGTCGTCTGAATGGGGCCTAATTGTCTGAAATTTATAGTTTCATAAAACGTTTAAATATAAGACAACACAAATGAAAGAAAGAAATCTTGAATGTTTTATCAGCAGTATTTCATTCCATATAGGTATGAGCGCTTGGAAGAGCAGCTGAATGACCTGACAGAGCTTCATCAAAATGAAATGACATTGCTTAAGCAAGAACTGGCCAGCATGGAGGAGAAAGTTGCATATCAGTCATATGAGCGGGCTAGGGACATTCAGGTACAGATGAGTGACGCTACAGTATGTAACTAAATGATATATCAGTTGTACACTGAAACTTTTCCAAAAGACCACCTCTTTAAGAAGACCATGCTTTTTTCTAGAGCAGATTTCCTGGCACAGATTTTCAGTTCCACCATATACTAGTCACACTGGCCATCTTCGTAGTGAGGATCGCTTCCATATCCAGACCAGAGTTCCTAATTTTCAGTTTCACCATATACTGCCCCTACTGAGAAGATCACTCCTTTATGCAGACCAGATTTCCTTGCAAAGATTTTCAGTTTTATCATTTACTATTCATACTGTTCATCTTCTTAGAGAGGATCACTTCCATATCCAGATCAGATTTCTCTTAATTATCCAAACAGTGTCCTTATGGCATACAATTACATACATCTGAGCCTATCCATCAGAACAGAACTTTATCCCACCTTGACCTCATAGAAGCCGTAAAGTCCAAGAGAGAGCAACAAGCTACAAGTTCAAAAAATGTATACACCAGTAAACATATAATTGTGCTTGCTGAGGTCACCTTTGGTTGAAGGCATCTCTTATGCTCTGTTCACTTTTGCATCGTGGCTTCTGATCATACACCTCAAATGGCAGTGTGTACAGAGCCTTCAACCTCTAGTCTTGTAGATGAAGATTATTTTCATGATTTGGTAGACTTTGGTAGAAGCTTATGCAAAAGTGCCAAACATTTCATATATGGTGAAAAAATTTTCAACAACATGTACTAAAATATTTTTTTTCCATCTCTAGAAAAAAAATCCCATTAACCGCAGAACAAACAGAAACTTACCTGGTACCCTCCTTTTCATCTTTGCAGCTGCAGGTCCACCAATTCTCAGGCTTCTCTTCATCTATCAAGACTGCCTGATGCAATCTATGCGTATGGTGGGCCGAGATACTTCCTGCTCCCCTCAGATTGACCAGCGCTCACGTAAGCGGTGCTGATCAATCAAAAATCAGGGCTGGACAAGCAGTAAGTGCTTTGGACTACCAAATGCACAGTGTATATCAGATAGTCAGAAGAGGAGCCAAGGAATTAGCAGATCTGCAGCTGAAAAGATGAAAAGAAGGGCTCCAGGTAAGTGTTCTGTTTGCTCCCCAGCTAATGGGATATTTTTTTTATGAATTGGAGGGTCACTTTAAAGGTCAATAGGGGCTGTGGTATCACAGGCTGGATGGGGTTATTTAGATTATATGTTTTCTAGTGTCAGCTTTAAAAAATCAATATGGGAATGAATCTGAATTGTACAAGACCGCTCTAAAATAGGGTGATGGATTATTTAAATGCGTTCCCCTGGAGTAAAAAACAGCGCAACTCCTGTCCGTGGAGTGTGTTTGGTATTGCAGTTTAGCCCCACTGAAGTGAATAGGGTGAGCTGTAATACCATGCACAACCCATGGATAGGTGTGATGTTGGAAGAAAGCACCCATCTTATTGTAGTCCTGGAGAACCCCTTTAATGGAGAAGCATATTGTCCACGTCCTCCTCTCTTAATTGGTCTTTTCTTTTGTAATTTCAGGAAGCTGTGGAGTCTTGCCTCACCCGTATCACTAAGCTAGAGTTACAGCAACAGCAGCAACAGGTTGTCCAGCTGGAAGGTGTGGAAAATGCTAATGCTCGGGCTTTGCTAGGCAAGTTCATCAACGTGCTACTAGCCCTCATGGCCGTTCTTCTAGTCTTTGTTTCTACAGCTGCCAGTTTTATAACTCCACTGGTTAAAACCCGGGTACGCCTTTTGTCCTCCCTGCTCTTTTTGCTCTCCCTGCTGACACTGTGGAGACACTGGGACTGTGTTACTTACTTTCTGGAACATTTTCTCCTGCCCAGTTGATTTGTCACTCTATGTATCTCACCTGCATCCATGTCCCCTCTCTACACATCCGAGAGGGAGACTTACCTTGGCATAAAATGATGCCCAATTCCTTCTATACACATATTTATCTGGATGCATCTGTTTATGCATATATTGATATATCTATATAGAGCTTTTCTTTATACAGTGGGCAGCTATTTGCCACTAATATCCCAACCCCCGACATGAGGATGGAAGGATCACTGGAAAATGAGCTTAGTTCTAGGCTGTTGTTTTGCAGAACGTGGAGTACCAGTGGTGGAGATATGCAACAGCTTACTTATAGGCTGTTGCTAAACAGGTTATGGAGTATCAGCGGTGAATGTATGTGACAGGACGTTCATCTCTACAAGACATGAAGACCATGTGGTGCATCGCTACTCTACAGAAGATGCGATATGTGTACATATAGTACAAGGCTCTGTGTTATTTTACGTAAGAATCTGGAGATAGAGGAAAAGCAATGGATGGCAATACAAATATGGACAAATCATTTGTGATACATAGAAGGAGAGCCATGTGTTGTGAATTTGAGAGATACTCTGTATTTCTCGAATTTTGTTTAGGAAGGTTTATATAGGTTAATTTGATTAACTAAGTACCAAAACCATTGGTAGAAATAGACTTACTTGGAGTGTGAGGAGCAGAGTGGTGATAGTTTACCCGTCTTTTCTTATTTGCCCTTGTATGGTTCCCTCATTTTAAAGGAACCATCTTGGGGGTGGGTGCTGTAGGACCAGCAGTTCTAACATTTACAGTAAACTGTTTACATAAGGACAGGAAGGAGGAGACACATTTTATTTCAAGAAGTATTCTAATTATAATGCAATAACTTGACATGCCTGGCAGGTCACACATTTGGTAGTGCTCTACCGCCCTCTTATTGGCCTCTGCCATAGCCAGTTATGTAGTTGCCAGGCCATAAGTCTTAGAGTTCAGTATTTATGGGGAGGCCCGTGGAGTAAATTGCATTTCATGTATTTATTTATCCCTGACTCAAATTTGCATTTATGAAGCATATTGTATATTTATTTATTTATTGCAGGTCAAAGTGTACTTACATCCTATACACAGGGGAGAGAGGCAGGTTATAGGCAGTATTCCCCCCTGTACATTTGCTGTGAATCTGAAGGGGTAATATTGGTTCAGCATACAGGGGCTGCGTCCACTGTGACTAGTGGTCATTTTTGAGCAGCCTTTTTTGACTATATTAGAGATTTATTTGTAGGTTTTTGTTGTTTATTGTATTATTTTTAGTTTGCTGTAATGCATTAACAAATGCACAAGTGGAAAGGGTTGAAATCTTTGGAGATAGCCAAATAATTGACAACATAGACACTCCATGTCACATGTACGAGATTGTTTTATTTCACATGTTTTAGATTCTATTTTTTACCAGAAGTATTACATGTATATATTTAGAGGTCTTCCTTTTAAGTTATGTGTACATATCACAACTCTTACTGTCTCTGGCAAAATAGAGACATTTTATTTGTGCATTTTGGTAACATTTGGGACGAAAACTTTCATTTTTCCCTAGTCCCTTCTACTGTTGTATGTAAATGCGCTATCACAAAGCAAGGTTTGTGTGTTACATTCTCTTGCTTCTGTGTGAAAATAAAATTTACACATTTAAAAGTGGCGTCTGAGTCTTAATAAAACATGCTGATGACGTAAGGCCACTTGTTTGGCCAACTCTCTCCTTACTCCCCATACATATGCATGCAGGTCCCAGCGTGCATGAATTCTGAATAAGGGGGAGATCAGTAAGCCTCTGACATACACCTCCGACAGCAGCTTGTCTTCCTGAGATCAAAAGGTTCAGGCATCTTAAGATCCAGCTGCCTGGATCCTCATCTCCTCTGATATCGAGAAGACAGATCGGCAGGTTTGTCCAACATTATTCTAATGCACATGGCCAGTTTTATTTTATGGAAGGTTTCCAGAAAGGTGAACTAAGGAGTCTATGGGGTTTATACATCATCTTCAGATTGGGAAATAGTGACATACTGTATCTGTCTATCAGAAGTTATAACATGCTTGCAGGCTTGGACTGGCCCACAGGGGTATTTCCTGGCCACATTATGTGGCACATAACACATTAGATTTACTGCACTACATACATAGATTCAATGTACAGCACCTCAACCAGCTTATGTTCATGTAAAAAAAACTTGTTAGATTATTTATTATATTTGAATGTATCCGTATGGTGGGATCCCAAAATAAATGTTACTGGTGGGCCCTAGGTACCCCAGTCTGACATATGCTTGGTTTATAATGATGCACAGTGGATATACAGGATGAGGCAAAAGTCTGGACACACCCTTTTTACTGGTATAATTTTTAGAAAATTGACTTCCAATGTGTGAAAGTCTTAATTAGGAAGGAGGCTGCATTATTTGGTGGTGGAAATGCTTTTTCCCACCATATTGAATTCAGCTCAGGTTTTTCCAATGGGAATGGGGTCATGTGATATATCAGTCTGGGCTAGAATTAACACAATGGAATTGTCAAGTTAAATTTACATGTTCCATGTTCATAAACATGCTGAAGAACCACAGCTGATAGGAAATATGCAATTTGGCTCACCTGAAATGGTGAATCCTACAGAGCTGAGATCACCTTCATTTCCTCAGCGTATTCATGAAGACTGGATTAAACATTTAAAGGGGTTTTCTGAGATTTTTATATTGATAACCTATACTCAGGATAGGTCATCAGTATCTGATTGGTGGGGTTGACACCGAGAACCCCCACCGATCAGCTGTTTGAGAAGGCAGCAACTGTCCCCTGAACGCTGCGGCCTTCTCTCTGCTTTTCCGAGGCAGAGTGACGACCCATTCATGTGTCACATGGCCTAGGAACATTCAGAAACATTCAAGTGAATGGGGCTGAGCTGTGATACTAAGCAATGTATGGCGCTGTGCTTGGTGAGCTGAGAGAAGACAGTGGCACTTACAGGAGCACTGCTGCCTTATCAAAACAGCTGATCAGCAGGGTTTCTGGGTATTGGACCCCACCGATTAGATACTGATGACCTATCCAGAGGTCATCTGGCAGAAGGACACATAGAACACATCATGTAAAGGAAACTTCAACCTCACTCACTTCTTAATAGGTAAAGATAGGTCAAAACTGACACTTCCAGTGTGTTCCTGAGTCAATTCTAAATAAAGATTTTTATTATTATTCTGCCTCACCCTATGTAATAAATCCATATGGTGTCTTAGGACATTACAATTCTCAAAGTTAGTCATTTACTTCTTTAATTGGTCACTAATGCTTCACACAACTTTGCATAAATTAATAGAACAAGCGACCACAAGAAACTTTTTAAACTTTGTTCGTATCAGTGAGAAATAAACAAAGGAGGGGGTACACTGAAAATATTGGAGTGAAAGACCAATAGCCCATGAATCTAATTATAGTATGCAATAGATGCAGGACATCCCAAGGATATAAAATATAACATTCTTTATTATAGCCACAGTGAAACAGCAAAGTTAAAATATAGTACATAATAAAGACCCTATGAGGGACCCCATATCCGTCCCTAAGTATGTACCCATAATTATTAATAATTAATAAGAATAGTAGTAATACCCAGACAACACAAAAACACAATTCAGCAAACTGGAACACATGATATCCATTACCAAAGAAAAATACCCAATCAGCATAATAAACATGCCGAGCTTAAGGTGTGCACATTGCCTACCTCATGCATATCGCTTGTGGATACCAGCCTCCTCAGGAAGCGATACGCATGGGGTAGAACCTGGTATCCTCCAGCAATATGCTGTAAATGGTATTCTCTTCACAAAGGTTTATATAAATATTAGAAAATGAAGGAGAAAAGGAGAAAAATAACATGAGGGTTGTAGTTTCCAAAATCGGGTCACCACACTGGGCCTCAAATGTGAGGCACTGTTGTATGTCCAGGCAAAAGATTAGGACCACAAGGGAGTTTAAAAAAAACAGGAAGACCCCTCATCGAGTGGTCTCAGGTCCATTTATGCTCTTTTAGTCTCTAAGCAACAATTTGTAAAGTCTACTCCATTCCTCACCTGGGAGAGGGAGTTGGGCAAACAGTTCTCTGAGACTAGCTGGTCTTCTTCCTGTACCTTCATTTCTAAAACATTTACTTGTGTATCTCATTATGAAGCTGCGATCAAAACGATGCTCCGGTGGTCTTATTTAACCTGGAACATCTCACCTTTGTTGGAGGGGATGTGGCAGTAGGGGATCTCTCATTCACATACTCTGGTCTTGCCCTATTACTCAAATAGTTTGGAAAAAGAGCTTTGGTCTCTTAGACTCTATTACAGGAAGTAAAATAACCTTCTCCCCAGAGCTGGCTCTATTATTTCCTAACATCACAGACCTACCACTTCAATATCGTATTGTGGTTGCCTATGTTCTCATGTCCACTAAATTGGTCATTACCAGATATTGGAAATCCCCTGCTGTCCCCCCTTTTCAGGAGATTGTTCATTTGGTGAACACCTCTTGTGCCTACGAGAAAATGTGGTTATATATGAACCATACCTACTCCAAATTTGAGTTTGCGTGGAGGGTTTGGTTGACTTCTTCTCTGGCGGTGATCCCTAACAAATAAAAGGTCCCTTTGATCTCTCTGAATCAGAGCGAGTGACTATCTAACCATTTATTTATTTATTTATTTATTTATTTTCCTTTTATTTTCAGTAATATTGTTATATTATCATTGTCAGCTTCTTAGATAACTATCTTACAATGTTTGTGTTATAGTAATATAATTCGCTGTTATCCTTTCAAGATCACGAAACCCTTGATAACACAACTACTCTTGTTGATGCTATAATATGTAACTTTTCCTTTGTTACGTTACGCAGTGACTTCTGTTATTCTTTGTATAAAATAAAAAATCCTAATAAAAAAAACATTGTTCTAAACAACCAGAAAGCACCCCTTGGTAAATTCTCAGAGGGGTGTGGTTTCTAAAATGGGGTCACTTAGTGGGGGTTTCCATTTTTTTCACCTCAGTGACACTGCAGTCGACCAGTGCTGTATACATCACCAAACTGGGCCTCAAATGCACATGGTGTTCTTTCTGTTGAACCCTGCTGTACGCCCATACAGCATTATGACCACATATGGGGTGTTGCCGTATTCATGAGAAAATGACAAATTGTGGGGCCTTTTTATCCTGACAACCCTTTGAAAATGAAAAATCTGTGACTAAAGCAACATTTTATTTGAAAAAATTTAACATTTCACTATCACAACCAAGTGTTTCTAAATCCTATAAAATGCCTGTGGGGTCAAAACAGTCACTACATCTCCGAATAGATTCCTTGAGGGGTGTAGTTTCCAAAACAGGGTCACTTTTTTGGGTTTCCACTGTAGTGGTACCTCAGGGTGTCTTCAAACAGGACATGGTGCCTGAAAAACATTCAAAGTCTGCCCTCCAAAACAATATGGCTCTTCTTCCCTTCTGAACCCAGTGTGCCCAGACTGCAGTTTATAACTACATATGGGGTGTTGCTAAGTTCAGGAGAAAATGGGTAACACATTTGTGAGGTGCTTTCTCTCCTGTTACCCCTTATGAAAATTAGTTTTTTTTTTTACAGATTTTAGGCAGGAGATTGCTGTTTACACAGGATGTTCTGCTGCCGACTAACAGTGATTTTGGGTGCCACATCAATGATGCTTTTGGGGATTGGTGATACCTACTGGGTAAAGGGAACTTAAACGGTTTATCCAGGACAAAAAAAAATGAATACAACATGATTCAGTGTAGATGTTATAGCATACCGTTTTTTTCATGTTTTTAGCACAGTAACTGTATCTGTGAGTGCTTTCCCCATTTGCTTAAAACTGGCACTTGTTTCCTGATCCTCTGATGTCTGGAAGTCCTCTTGCATCATCAGCTCTCCTTGCCAGCAATGTAAACCCTCTTCCTTCCCCAGCAAGATCACCACCGAATCCACCTTGCTCTCTGCCCACTGCACCTCCTGCCTATGCTGCCCAGCCCCACCTACAACATCTAGCACCAAATCCAGCCTCATCTATGGCTACTTTCACACTAGCGTTTTCTTTTTCCGGTATTGAGTTCCGTCATAGGGGCTCAATACCGGAAAAAAACGCTTCAATTTTGCCCCCATTCATTGTCAATGGGGACAAAACTGAACTGAAGACAACGGAATGCTCCTAAATGCATTCCTTTCCATCTCCAGAACGGAGAGCAAACCGCAACATGCTGCGATTTGCTTTACGTCCTGGGCATCCGCACCAAGACGGATCCGTCATGACCCCCAATGTATGACTTTCAATGGAGTTCATGACGGATCCGTCCACAGTACACCACACATGACAGACACATACACACAGACGTACACATACATACAGACATACACATACACAGACATACTTACATGCTCCCAGCAGCTCCGCACAGCGCAGGTGGAGGAGGACTGCGCGCACATAGGAAGATTCTCCCTCCAGCAGAGGGGGCTGTGGGGAATCTTCCTATGTGCGCGCCGTCCTCCTGTGCTGTACGGAGCATGCTGGGAGCATGTATGTCTGTGTGTATGTGTATGTGACACGTGTGGGGCCGGAGCGTACGGCTCCGGCGGCACCCTTCACCTGCCTTATCCGTGCTGCCGCTAATGTGAAAGTGGCCTATCTGTGTCCCTATTCATCTATTCCTTCCCTGCAAGCCCACACAGAAGAGCTGCTGATTGATGGAAGAATAGGCTAAGGCTACTTTCACACTAGCCTTAGTACGGATCCGGCGGGTGAAGGGACCTGCCGGATCCGTACTGAATAATACAACCTTGTGGATCAGTAATTCCGGATCCGGTTGTATTATCTTTAGCATCTTTTAAACGGATCCGGAATAACCTCTATTAAGAGTCATCGGACGTCCACACCAAACGGATCCGTCCCCATTGACTTGCATTGGGGGTCATTCCGGATCCGTTTAGGTGCGGATAACTAGTACGGAGAGCAAATTGCAGCATGTTGCGGTTTGCTCTCCGGTCTGAAGACTGAACGGAATGCTTTCAGGAGCATTCAGTTGTCTTCAGTTCAGTTTTGTCCCCATTGACAATGAATGTGGACAAAACTGAAGCTTTTTATTCTGGTATTGAGCCCCTATGACGGAACTCAATACCGGAATTATAAAACGCTAGTGTGAAAGTAGCCTAATCCAAACTTTCATCAGGCACATGAGCTGTGTTAGCAGAAGGGCATACAGTGCCTTGCAAAAGTATTCGGCCCCCTGGAACTTTTCAACCTTTTCCCACATTTCAGGCTTCAAACAAAAAGATTTGTTTAAAAAGATAACATTTAATTTTTGGTGAAGAATCAACAAGTGGGTCACAACTGTGAAGTGGAACGAAATTTTTTGGATCATTTAAACTTTTTTTGTAATAATAAAACTGAAAAGTGGGGCGTGCAAAATTATTCGGCCCCCTTGATTTAATACTTTGTTGCGCCACCTTTTGCTGCGATTACAGCTGCAAGTCGCTTGGGGTATGTCTCTATCAGTTTTGCACATCTAGAGACTGAAATTCTTGCCCATTCTTCCTTGCAAAACAGCTCGAGCTCTTTGAGGTTGGATGGAAAGCGTTTGTGAACAGCAGTTTTCAGCTCTTTCCACATATTCTCAATTGGATTCAGGTCTGGGCTTTGACTTGGCCATTCTAAGACCTGGATACGTTTATTTTTGAACCATTCCATTGTAGATTTTGCTTCATGTTCGGGATCATTGTCTTGTTGGAAGATAAATCTCCGTCCTAGTCTCAGGTCTTTTGCAGACTCCAACAGGTTTTCATCCAGAATGGTCCTGTATTTGGCTCCATCCATCTTCCCATCAATTTTAACCATCTTCCCTGTCCCTGCTGATGAAAAGCGGGCCCAAACCATGATGCTGCCACCACCATGTTTGACAGTGGGGATGGTGTGTTCAGGGTGATGAGCTGTGTTGCTTTTACGCCAAACATATCGTTTTGCATTGTTTCAAAAAAAGTTCGATTTTGGATTCATCTGACCACATGTTTGGTGTGTCTCCCAGGTGGCTTGTGGCAAACTGTAAATGAGACTTTTTATGGATATCTTTGAGAAATGGCTTTCTTCTTGCCACTCTTCCATAAAGGCCAGATTTGTGAAGTGTTCGACTGATTGTTGTCCTATGGACAGACTCTCCCACCTCAGCTGTAGATCTCTGGAGTTCATCCAGAGTGATCATGAGCCTCTTGGCTGCATCTCTGATCAGTCTTCTCCTTGTTTGAGATGAAAGTTTAGAGGGACGGCCGGGTCTTGGTAGATTTGCAGTGGTCTGATACTCCTTCCATTTCAATATGATCGCTTGCACAGTGCTCCTTGGGATGTTTAAAGCTTGGGAAATCTTTTGGTATCCAAATCTGGCTTTAAACTTCTCCACAACAGTATCACGGACCTGCCTGGTGTGTTCCTTGGTCTTCATGATGCAGAACCCTGAGACTATCACAGAGCAGGTGCATTTATACAGAGACTTGATTACACAAGGTGGATTCTATTTATCTTCATCAGTCATTTAGGACAACATTGGATCATTCAGAGATCCTCAATGAACTTCTGGATTGAGTTTTCTGAACTGAAAGTAAATGGGCCGAATAATTTTGCACGCCCCACTTTTCAGTTTTATTATTACAAAAAAAGTTTAAATGATCCAATAAATTTCGTTCCACTTCACAATTGTGACCCACTTGTTTTATTCTTCACCAAAAATTTAAAATGTTATATCTTTTTGTTTGAAGCCTGAAATGCGGCAAAAGGTTGAAAAGTTCCAGGGGGCCGAATACTTTCACAAGGCACTGTAGATGGGGAGTGCTCTGTAGCATCAGGTGGAAAAGGCTGAGGTTGACAGGGTGGAACTATAATGGGGGTGTTACACTAGTGTTGCTGATATTGTGACCATATGAGCGCAGGGGAATCTTACATTACCAGATGTATACACAAAACCATGAAAGCACATCATGTGACCAAGGTAGAGAACAGGTGAAAGAGGCACATTTGGAAAAGCAAGTACCAGTGGCGTAGATATAGAGGGTGCAGAGGTAGCAGTAGCCTGAGGGGGCCCAAAGACTCTTGTGCCACATAAGAAGACACCAGTATTATAGAAAGTGCATGCTGGTCAACTTACACCTCTGGCTGGAGGCAAGCAGTTAGGTCAAGAATTTGGCATGATGGATGCCGTTTCAATTTTTGCCTCAGGCAGCACGAAGGTTATGTGCTTCCCGGCCCCTGGTCACAAAGCACTGAGGGAAGGGGGGCCCAAGCTGAACTCTTGCACCAGGGTCCATGAGCCTTTAGCTACATTCCTTGCAAGTAGATTACATATTTATTATTGGCACTACATTAAATCAAATGAAAACAGGTTTTAGGTCTCAGATAACCCCTTTAAGTGTCAACTTAAAGGGGTTATCCAAGAGTATGACAGACCATAATGACTGACCTATGTTGGAGATCATACATACCTGGTCTCCGCCAACTGATTTTGGTGTCTGACGCTCCTGGGCCAGCCCTTCCTCTCACTGCCACTCTGAGATTAGCATCTGTTGAAGGGGTGGGCACTCGACTGCTGCAATCAATCACACGCTGCAGTGGTGGCCTGCTCTCCTTGTGTCACATAACCAGTTTCGTGACACAAGGGGAGCAGGTCACGTGTCCCCCCATCGACAGATATTGATCTCAGCATTTCCGGACAAGGAAGAGCTGGCCCGAATTCAGTGGTGGGGACCAGGTAAGTATGATCTCCACCACGAGTTGGCCACTCTGGGAGGTCTGTCTTACGTTTGGGTAACCTCTTGGATAAAATTACTAGTAGTGGTGTGTCAGAATACTGAACAAATTCATTGATTTCACATACAATTGCATACATTGTCGAGCAACGTCCACTGGAAAAAGCACTTTGCACTTTTTTTTTTGTACTGTATTCTCTGTATATAAAAGCATGGTGGACTGCACTTTCCTATGCAGGGAAAAAAGTATGCTAATGTATACCAGTCCTGTGTATGTCAAATAGAAACTCTTTTGGCTTAAACTGGGTGCCTGGAGGCCTGTGAATACATTTAGTATGTGCTCTGGTACATTCGCTGAAAGAGAGTCTCATGACCTTGTCAAGCCAAGACAAGCTGAATGACTGCCTTTTATTAAATCTGCCACAAGAGAATTGGGAGAGGGCTCGCTTCTGTATCTTCTGTCTTCAAGCGACCAAAGCCTGCTCTTTTCCTGCGACACACCTGTTATAAACCTGTCAGAAGAGATGACCCAGCTCAAGAGACCTCTCAATATTCCAGAATCTGCGGGTGGATTCCATCGCTGACCAGCAGGTGAACCCAGGTTAAGTACTCCATAGATGAAACAAAGGGGAGGGGAAAAACTATAAAATGCTGTAAAATATTACACCCCCTTCCAGTTCAGTGATACCATGAGGCCCAAATATTTTTTGTAGGATTTTCATTAAACCTGATGTAAGCATACTCCTAATTCTTTTTTATTTACTAGGCAGGTGTCAGCAGCAAACCCTATCACCAATGTGCACATTTGTTTCCTGGGAATCTAAACCACGTAACATCAACTAAACTGGACTTATTATCTAAGCAGTCCTAAAGTAGCTTTTTTTGGCCTAATAGAATTACTTTTTACGTATACAAATAAACTTATAGGACTTTTGGATATAAAGATTAAGGTGGAGATTTATTAAAACTGGTGTAAAGGAAAAATGGCTTTGTGGCCCATAGCAATCAATCAGATTTCACCTTTCATTTTCAAAGGAGCTATGAAAAGTGAAATTGGATTGGTTGCTATGGGCAACTAAGCCAGTTTTCCTTTACACCATTCTTGAAAAGTCTCCCCCTAAAATTCCAGCATTCATTTTCCCCATGCAGGTTAGAAATCTGATTAGAAACTACAGGCTGTAGTTGGAATTTAAGTGCTGTGGATAAGTGATGGAGTTTTTTTTTTTTTTTTTTAAGCTCAACACAAGGCCCTAACTTTCCACACTTAATTTCTACTGTGCATTCTACTGTTGCCACTAGATGGCGATACAACACAAGTCAAACATTACACACATTTACCACTTAATTAGCAGCTGTAGAATTCACAGTGCCAATTTACCATATACTACAATTTTATTAAGCCCCTCAGGACACAGACAGTTTTCACCTTAAGGGTAAATGCACACGTTCAGGATTTAAGTGCAGACAATCCGCAATGAAATCCGCAGGTGTTCACAGACAAATCCGTGCAGTCAATCCGCATCAATTGGTGTGGATTTACGTGCGGATTTGCATGCGGATTTGAAAATCCGCAACGTAGGACAAAATCCGCACCGCAGGTCAAAATCCGCGCTGAAAAAAATCCATATCGTGTGCATACAATACAATGTACATGACCTACGGCGCGGACTTTCTGCACGCAAATCCGCGCTGAAAATCCGCACATAATCCATAATCGTGTGCATTTACCCTAAGGACCTAACCTAATTTTGCAAATCTGACGTGTCACTTTATGTGTTAATAACTTTTACTTTTGCTTTTACTTATTTTGCTTTTACTTTTGTTTTCTCTTTTAACTTTTACTTTTGCTTTTACTTATCCAACCAATTGAGACTGAGACTGTTTTCTCGTGACTTACCATACTTCATGTTAGTGGTGAATTTGAGCTGATAGTCTAGAACTTTACTTATTAAAAAAAATCTAAATTTACAGAAAATTTGACAAAAATTAGCTATTTTCTGAATTTGAATTTCTCTGCTTTTAAGATGGATTGTGATACCTCATAAAATGATATTAGTTATTAATTAACATTCACCACGTCTACTTTTTGTTGGCATCATTTAGTAAATATTTTATTTTTTTACAATGTTAGAAAGCTAAGAATTTTAGAAGCAATTTTTAAAATTTCCAAAACCCACTTTTTAAGGACCAATCCAGTTATCTAATTTTGTGGGGCTTACATAATAGAAACTACACATATATTATTCCATTTTAGAAACTACACCCCCTTAAACTTTGTTAACCCTTTTGATGTTCTACAATAATTAAAGAAAAATGAAGATGACATTTCTAAATTTAACTTTTTTTTCTGATTTTCCATTTTAATCCATTTTTTTCTGTAATACAGCAAGGGTTAACAGCAAAATAAACCTCTATATTTATAAAAATATGTGGTCATAAACTACTGTATAGGCACAATGCAGGGCTCAGAAGGTAGGGTGCGCCATTTTGGAGGGCAGATTTTGCTGGATTGGTTTTTGGCAATTCATGGAAAATGGTGCACTACAACGGTAAATGCAGTTGACAATATATGGCTAAACCCTCACACTGATATTAAAATGAGACTTTCGCCAATATATTCTTATATCAAGAACATACCGAAGCCTAAGCACCCTGTCAAGGTATCTCAAAGTGGCACAGGACCTAACACTAAACTACCTATGCCGTATGGGCAATTGCGGATGGAGCATACGTTCCTTTAAATTTTACATTACATTTTACATGCTTCCTTTACATTTCTATTTATCCACATTTTGTTTTCTTTTTCCTTACCCATAACATATGTACAGTCATGGCCAAAAGTTTTGAGAATGACACAAATATTATATTTTCACATGATCTGCTGCCCTCTGGTTTTTATGTGTGTTTGTCAGATGTTTTTTTATCACATACAGAAATATAATTGCAATCATATTATGAGTAACAAAAGCTTATATTGACAGTTAGAATGAGTTAATGCAGCAAGTCAATATTTGCAGTGTTGACCCTTCTTCTTCAGGACCTCTGCAATTCTCCCTGGCATGCTCTCAATCAACTTCTGGACCAAATCCTGACTGATAGCAGTCCATTCTTGCACAATCAATGCTTGCATTTTGTCAGAATTTGTAGGTTTTTGTTTGTCCACCCGTCTCTTGATGATTGGCCACAGTTCTCAATGGGATTAAGATCTGGGGAGTTTCCAGGCCATGGACCCAAAATCTCTATGTTTTGTTCCCTGAGCCATTTAGTTATCACCTTTGCTTTATGGCAAGGTGCTCCATCATGCTGGGAAAAGGCATTGTTGATCGCCAAACTGCTCTTGGACGGTTGGGAGAAGTTGCTCTCGGAGGACATTCTGGTGGCCATTCTTTATTCATGGCTGTGTTTTTAGGCAAGACTGTGAGAGAGCCGATTCCCTTGGCTGAGAAGCAACCCCACACATGAATGGTTTCAGGATGCTTTACAGTTGGCATGAGACAAGACTGGTGGTAGCACTCACCTCGTCTTCTCCGAATAAGCTGTTTTCCAGATGTCCCAAACAATCGAAAAGGGGATTCATCAGAGAAAATGACTTTACCCCAGTCCTCAGCAGTCCACTCCCTGTACCTTTTGCAGAATATCAGTCTGTCCCTGATGTTTTTTCTGGAGAGAAGTGGCTTCTTTGCTGCCCTCCTTGAGACCAGGCCTTGCTCCAAGAGTCTCCGCCTCACAGTGCGTGCAGATGCCACTCACACCTGCCTGCTGCCATTCCTGAGCAAGCTCTGCACTGCTGGTAGCCCGATCCCGCAGCTGAAACACTTTTAAGAGACGGTCCTGGCGCTTGCTGGTCTTTCTTGGGCGCCCTGGAGCCTTTTTGGCAACAATGGAACCTCTCTCCTTGAAGTTCTTGATGATGCGATAGATTGTTGACTGAGGTGCAATCTTTCTAGCTGCGATACTCTTCCCTGTTAGGCCATTTTTGTGCAGTGCAATGATGACTACACGTGTTTCTTTAGAGATAACCATGGTTAACAGAAGAGAAACAATGATGCCAAGCACCAGCCTCCTTTTAAAGTGTCCAGTGGTGTCATTCTTACTTAATCATGACAGATTGATCTCCAGCCCTGTCCTCATCAACACCCACACTTGTGTTAATGGAGCAATCACTGAAACGATGTTAGCTGGTCCTTTTAAGGCAGGGCTGCAATGATGTTGAAATGTGTTTTGGGGGATTAAGTTCATTTTCTAGGCAAATATTGACTTTGCAAGTAATTGCTGTTAAGCTGATCACTCTTTATAACATTCTGGAGTATATGCAAATTGCCATTATAAAAACTGAAGCAGTAGACTTTGTAAAAATTAATATTTGTATCATTCTCAAAACTTTTGGCCATGACTGTACAGTTCACAATTAGCTTTTAGGATGGTTTAAAAAATATGCCATTTTGTGGCTGTATTTTTTTTTTTGAGGACATTGTCCCAGTTAGCAAGGCCAATGGCCTCTCTTAGCTGGTAAAATGTGGCATTTTTGCAGTTTGGTATTTTTCCCTGAAGAAACACTCTTTGATTGACAATTGTAAGTTTATTATTTTATGGCCACTATTTGCCTGGTGTCCTCCAACCTGCTCATCTTTTGCCCTGTCAGTTCATCCCTCTAGTCTGGTCCTGAACCAGTTGTGAAAGGTAACTGTCCTTGGTTATTGCCAAGAACCTGTTTCCTTTATGAGATCTACAGCTTTCAGTTTCCCAGTCTATATCTTTGTAGTTGAAGTTCCCCATAATAAGGACCTCATTAATATTTCTCACCTTATCTTTTTTCCCTTAGTAGTAGATTTCTGTGGACTCTGGTATATTAGGTGACTTGTTACACGTTCACTTTCCTCACTTATGTCTGCTTGGAGCGTGGACTTTAGACAGGACTTTACATAAATGCAAACCCCTACCCCTCTCTGGTTTTGATGATCCTTTCTAAACAGACTGTAACCCTGCAAGTTAACCGCCCAGTCAGTGGCGTACATAGCGAAGTAAGGGTCCCATAGCAAGGATCAAACCAGGCCCCCCTCACAGGATAGTAGAGTTTCTACCCAAACCCTTTTCAATGACCCTTGAGCCATTTTCCCTGGCCTTATTTGCTAAAAGTTGTTGCTTTAGCGGGTAGAGTCCTGACCAAGTTTTCACCTCCAGTATCTCACAAAAGTGAGTACACCCCTCATATTTTTGTAAATATTTTATATCTTTTCATGGGACAACAGTGAAGATATGACACTTTGATACAATGTAAAGTAGACAGCTTGTATAAAAGGTTAAATTTGGTGTGCCCTCAATATAACTCAACACAGAGCCGTTAATTAAACACACAGTCATTAATGTCTAAACCGCTGGCAACAAAAGTGAGTACACCCCTAAGTGAAAATGACCAAATTGTGCCCAAAGTGTCAATATTGTCTGTGGTCACCATTATTCTCCAGCACTGCCTTAACTCTCTTGGGCATGAAGTTCACTAGAGCTTCACAGGTTGCCACTGGAATCCTCTTCCACTCCTCCATGACAACATAACGGAGCTGGTGGATGTTAGAGACCTTGTGCTCCTCCACCTTCCGTTTGAAGATACCCCACAGATGCTCATAGGGTTTAGGTCTGAAGACATGCAATACAATAGTCCAGCACCTTTATTTTCAGTTTCTTTAGCAAGGCAGTGGTCGTCTTGGAGGTGTGTGAAAAGATATAATAAAATATTTACAAAAATGTGAGGGGTGTACTCACTTTTGTGAAGTATTGTATATTATCCCACTTAACAGATATTGGTGTAATATCACTTTCCCCAAACACCACCATTTATTAAAACTGTACCTTATTCTAAAGTTACTAGCCTCCTTTTGCACCCTGTAGCAAATCTGTTTTAATATTTGGTTGCTGAAGGTTACGTTCTGCATTGGAGTCTTGTAATGTAGAACATAGGAAGCATGATTGGTAAGAACAAGCAGCGTGGTTAGTGACACGTGATCTGCTGATATTAGGACACATCTCACTGCCCTAAGACATGATGAGACAGCAGACACATGACTAACCAGGAAGGAGGATTCAAGCATGGAGATAGGAGAAAACTGTAAATTAGCTAAAAACAATCCAAGGCAGAATGCGACCAGAGATGCCACCCAGTGTTAATGTGACCCTGCCTCAACATGTACACTGCTGCAGAACCCAAATAAAGGGTGCTCCACCTTGTGTGATCATTGACCAGGCACAGCTAGCAGTTTATACTTTGTCAGTCTCAGCTCAATCACATGAAGCTTTCCAGGTGTTCTTTTTCATTTTCTGCTAGCATATTATCCACTGTATGTTTTGAAGGGGCAGTTTTACATGAATCTTACTTTTTCATCTTGTAGTGTAATATATTATAGGGAGGCAATTTTCATTTCTTAGGTAATCTTTTAGGTATTTTTTTTCTTTCTTCAAAAGGAGTGGGGACTTTCACAAAATGTTTTTTGCCCACGGCATCCACACCTCCACCTGTACAGAATACATGGAATGCTCTGATGTCATTCCCTTTGACCAGTAGCAACCGCTTGTTTGCATGCCATTGCAGTACTCAACTTTTATGCTTTTATATGGCCACAATGGAGGTGTTCTCAGAACAACAGATACAGCAAGAGTTGGACAGCACAAATTTCACATCCAGCCTCGCCAAGCTCAACAAATTAGCTAACTACAAAAACAAAAGGCTAACCTCATGGTGTCTATGGCATATGTTCTGTATTTACTTCCCATAGCGCCAACATAGTTTATTAGTGTAGCATGTTAAGAGGCCATTAATAACACATGACACCTTCTTTTTATTTCTAGGTAGATCAGGTGGATTTATTATGCTGTGTCTCAATTTCCTATTATTTCCTCTTGCTCAATTCTTCCATTCTTTTGTTTTGTCTTGTGATGGTAAGCAAGGTAATGTGAACCATGTAATGCAAGTATATTGTGAGCTAGGTAATGTAAGTATGTGGGATGCACCATTCTTAAATTCTGTACATACTTACACACAAAGCCTAACCCTTACCATCTAAATCCTGTCCATTTCACATTAACATGAATGGGAAGAAAACTCCACAGTCTCCAAAAACTTGATGCGAAGCACAGAAATTAAAAAATCTTCAAACAGGTGGTGAACATTATGTAGGGGCTACACATACATCTTGGCTGCGACATCCATCACACGGCAGCATTATAGCTCAGTGATTACTTGCACACTCAGTTCAATCAGTTTTTTTTCTGTGATTGCGTTGTGTGTGTGCGTTTTTTCTGTATGGATTTTATCTGAATTGCATGCGTTTTTCACTCATGAGGAAATACTAAAGAATAACAATCTACATCTCCTAGCAACCATCAGTGAAAAACACATTGGTGGGGATTTTTCAAAACTGGTTCCACCTGTCATTTTCCAAAGGAGTTCTGAAAAATGAAAGGTGAAATCTGATTGGCTGCTTTGAGCAACTAAGCCAGTTTTTCTTTACACCAGTTTTGAAAAATCTACCCCATTGTATCCAGATGCCTTCCATTTTTCACACAAGACCCATTGATTTCTATGGGACCAGGGCTTTGTGAAAAACGCACAATATAGAACATTCTGTGATTTTTCCTGAAAGCAGAGATGATGCGTGAAAAATTATGCTTCATTGAAATGAATGGGTCAGGATTCAGTGATGTGTACAGTGCTGTGTTCATTACTAGTGTTTTTTATACTGTCACCGTATATAATGTCTATAGTTCTGTTGAGGGAGCTCTGACAATAAAATCTTTTAGTCCTCCTCCTGGGTGGGTCACTTCTGAGTTTGGGAACCAAGGCAGCTCCTTCCCCTATAGCTACGCACCTTTATATGTTGGCTCTAAAAACAAAAAGAGTCACAAGCTCCCCATACAGATTAGGGAATATGGGAAACTTGTATTTGGCTCAAGGACTTGTATAACTGGATTAATCGACTAAAAGGTCTTGCCGATGTAACGTTATTCAATAGCAATAACACAATTGGTCACTAGGTGGCAGCATAACCCTAGAACAAAAATAGTATTAGGACTCACGCACACGACCGTTAGTGTTTTGTGCTCCACAAATAGTGGATCTGAAAAAAAACGGATCCCGGCTGTCACCTTTTTTTTACCCCTGTCAAGAGAAATGTCCTATTCTTGTCTGCAAAATGGACAAGAATGGGACATGTTCTATTTTTTTGAAGGGCCGCAGAGTGGACTGAGGGATGCGGACAGCACATGGGTGTCCTGGCCAGATGTGCCTTCAAAACCCTGTATTCCGCAGTGGACAGTATAGCTATTCTTGCAAGGGTACTATTCTTGCAAGGGTATATATACTTTAGCAAAGAGTATACAAAAAGTGCAATATGTCCTGTCCTTGCCTTAATCCATACTGAACATCGCCATCTTGGAGAGAAATGCACTGTGTAGATTGTTGGAACTGTGTTCTAAGACCATTGCACAGTCCACATGCCCTGCCTTGCACCTATGCAGACATTTAGGCTAGGGCTACACGGCGACAGTTGTCGCTCGACAGCCGTCGCAACCCGATCCCTGAGTAGCGGGGATCCCATAGAGATGAATGGGATGCCGCGGCAGTCGCAAGAAATCCATCCGTGTTGGATTTCTTGCGACTGCCGCAGCATCCCATTCATCTCTATGGGATTCCCGCTACTCAGGGATCTGGCTGCGACGGCTGTCGTGCGACAACTGTCGCCGTGTAGCCCTAGCCTTAACATCACAGGCACCCCAACTAATATCAGACAGGAGCTCCCAGAAACAGGGTGTGCCCCAGTGGAAGAAAGGGTACGACCTCCTTTCACTGCACAGCCCTAGGGAGCAACAGTGTAAGAAAAGCCATTGCTATTGACTGTAACCGCCAGAGCACTACCACTCCCATCCTCCGCTCTGGCTCCTCAGGGGCTCACTGTTGCATTGCTTCAACAGCATATCTCACTATGATCAACCCTTTTAACCCTTTCACTACCAGAGGTTTTTTCATTTTTGCGTTTTTATTTTTCTTCCCTATTTTCCTTGAGCCATAACTTTTTTATATTTCCTTTCACATAGCTGTATGAGGGCTTATTTTTTGCAAGACAAGTTTTACTTTCTAGTTTCACCATTTATTATGGCATAAAATGTAGTGGGAAGCGGTAAAAAAAAAAACTCCAAATGGGGTGGAATTAGAAAAAAAAAAGCAATTCTTCCACTGCTTTACGGGCTTTGATCCCACAGAGTTTCATGTGCGGCAAAACTGACCCATTCCCTTCATTCTCTGGGTCAGTATGATTACAACGATACCCCATATGTATAGGATTTTTCTGTCTAAATAGTGTAAAAAAAAATTTAAACTTTAATAACATTTTTTTTACATCACCATATTCTGACCCACATAACTTTTTTATAGTTACATCCGCTGGGCTCATTTTTAGTGGGACAATCCTTAGTTTTTATCGATACCATTTTGGAGTGTGCGTGACTTTTTGATCACATTTTATTACAATTTTTTTTGTAAGAGAAGCAATAAAAAAAATAGCAAATCGGCCATTTTGACCCTTATTTCCGTTACACCATTTGACAAATTTTTTTTTACATTTAAATAGTATGGGCGTTTTCAGTCGCAGTAATACCCATGATGTTTATATTTATTGTTATTTAGGTATTTATTTTTTAATTATACTGAAAGGGTGTTGATTTAAACTTATTTATTTTTATTTTTTATTTATTTTTTAACATTTAAAAAAAAAATTGTGATAATTTTGAAGCTCACATATGAGCATATAAATAATGTTTTTGTAATTTTTTATTTTATTCAGGAATTTTTAAAATGAGATTTACATTTGAAATTTCTCATTTTTTATCCTGTCCTGCCATCTGGTGGCCAAAATAAGAATTGCAGCATGAATACTATTAGCCTCTCAGCGAGGCTTACAGTGTTCAGAGCAACTACCGATACCCCAATTGGCCACATGTCCTAGAGCGTTTATATGCTGTGATCTCACTTGATCACGGCATCTAATTCATTTAATTACTACGATCAGCCTTATTGCTGTCACGGTAATTAGCTACAGGTCTCTGCTATTTGAAACAGCAGACGCCTGCTGGCTATGACGCCTGCGGCACGTGCAAGCGGGCGCATTTCCGCACATCGCTCCAGCGCTGTACATGTATGGCACCGGTAGTGAAGGGGTTAAACCAGGCATACTGCCTCGTAGAGTTGATCATAGTGAATAAAATAAGCTCCTATTTCTGCACTGGGATCTACACCCTGCAAGATCTGTGCTGACACACAGTGCAGTTCTGACATGCATTCAAGATGCAGTTTTCAATTTACCCAGTCTAGCAGCCTCATTAAACCCTGGTATTCTGCATAGTGGAAGTGATTTAATTAAAAAAACGCATTCTGAATGCATGTCAGAACTGCAATATATGCCAGCACCTTTAATCTATGTTGTTCCATTCCTCAGTTCTTGCTACTAGAATTTTAATAATGAATTTGCAACTGGGTGTTACCAGGGGTGTGTCCATTTTTTGAGATACCTGGATTATTGATTGTCAGATTCAGGACAGGGTTGTGGTGTTTACATGGAGTACATGATGGCCAATGGCAGCTCAATTTTACCTGTAAAACGGAGGTATTATCTTCAAAACCATGCAGCTATTGGCCATTTCATGTTTGGGCGTGTACAGATGCTGCAATGTGTGTCTTCACCCTAAGACCTCATGCATTGGGGACCGCAATTTGTGATCCCCAATGCACAGCACTATCCATGAGGCTGTCGTAACAGATCCAGACCCATTCAACTTGAATGGGTCAGTGATCCGTTCGCACTGCAAAAAAATAGGAAAAGTATTTTTCCACGTGTGCGGAGGCACGGAGAGAAAGGGATTCTGTGCCTCCGTTACGCAAGTCAATGGGTCCGCATCCATGATGCAGTGAGCAAGCGACCGGTGCCCGCATACTGTGGACCCGCAGTCATGGCCGGCAGCAGCTGTGTGCATGAGGCCTAAGAGTTTGTAACCACTGCATGTATTTCAGTGCAAAAATTCCACTGTGGATCTGCAGTAAAATCCACATAAATCACATGCAGGATATGCCCCAGATTTCACTCCATGCATTGCATAGGGAGAAATCCACAGTATCAAGTGTTGTGTGGTGGATGTAAAATCCTCTCTGCAGGTCAGTTCTGTTGATCGTGCTTGTGATTTGTAAATTCTCATCCACTTTGCTGCTGCTGTAAACGCTGTGGATTTTTCCCCACAATTCTGACATTTAACCCAACACTCAGTCTCCAGTATCACAAAGACACAAAGGACAAGAAGATGCAGAAGTGAAGAGATGAACCTTTATTGTAAGAAATATCCACAAACACTGCAGAGACAGAGTCACAGATTTCACCAACATTTTATTAACCACTTCAAGACTAGGCCTAATTTTGCAAATCTGACATGTGTCACTTCATGTGGTAATAACTTTGGAACTCTTTTACTTATCCAAGCCATTCAGAGATTGTTTTCTCATGACACATTGTACTTCATGTTAATGGTAAATTTGAGTCAATATGTTTTACCTTTATTTATAAAAAATCTAAATTTAGTGAAAATTTTGAAAAAAAATCACAATTTTTTAAATATGAATTTCTCTGCTTTTAAGTTGCATAGGGATATCTAATAAAATTGTTATTAATGAACATTCACCATATGTCCACTTTATGTTGGCATAATTTTGGAAATGTAATTTTACTTTTTTTAGGACGTTAGAAGGCTTCAAATTTTAGATGTAATTTTTAGGATTTTCATGAAAATTTCCAATAGTTAATTTTACAGGACCTTTGCAGTTCTAAAGTGACTTTGAGGGGCTTAAATAATAGAAACCTCCCATAAATGAACATATTTTAGAAACTACAGCCCCCAATTCATTTTTCCCATAAGATAGCAAGGGTAAACCGCAAATCAAACCTGCATATTTATTTTCCTGATTCTAAAGTTTGCAAAAACACCCAATATGTAGTTGTAAACTGCTCTGTGACCGGCAGTAATGAGAGGGAGATAGTACAAGCATTTGTGATTGCTTTGACAGCTTGTCAGAGTGATCAAAAGCCTGGAGACCAGGAAAAAAGGTCTCAGGTTAAAGCTCCATGTTCTTGACTGTCAGGAGGCAGCTGAGTCATGGAGCTTCTATGTACAGGTGCTGCACACAGGGGGCAAAGTTGAAGGACGTTTATAGTCAATGGGCAGACTTGAAGTGGTTAAGGTGCAAATAACTGATAAAACCTTACAATCCCAGGACAGGAGCCCAGAAAAGGAAAGAACCAGATGACGGTAATAACCAGCACTTGTATAAGGTTACATGGATTGTGCTTCTAAAGCTTAAGACATCAATCAAGTCTATGATCAAATATCTATCAATCACAAGACACGTTAAGAACATTGTTGGAGAATCAGGATTAGATCTGAATGTCCGCCATGTTGTCTTAGTCTGACATCTTATATTTCTATCTTAAAGCTTAGCTAAAGAGTCACCTTAAATACTGATATTCTGTTGCTAAGAAAACAGGGCTCCTTTGGGGATCAATTAATACAAATGTTCTCTGTTTAGAAAAAGCTAGTTATGAGATCATGGAGTCTTTAGTGACATATTTATGTCCTCCATAGCTTCTTTTAGATACTAGGTTAGTGGACACTTGTCAGCTTCTTTAATTTATGGCAAACAAACACTTTCAAGGATAATGGAATCAGAGAACGAGGGATCAAAGGTTAAAGATACATTAGATATAAATTCTCATACGTGTTAGAAAAATTTTAGCCAATTAAGTATTGTGAAGTATAAGGAGGCGTAAGGCTTCCTTATGCATATTGATGTTGGAGGTGTAACTTATATACGTCAATGGTTATGAATAGTAAAGTATCTATGAGGTCACATGTTATGTATAATAATGATGTAAGGATGTAATTTAGGTGTGTCACCATTCACTCCTATGGTTTGTGGTACACTGCGGCAAACCTGTATTATTATACTAATTATTCCTTTGTTCTATGGGGTATAAAATACTGTGTTTGGGGACACACGCACTCAGCACTGCCATTTTTCTAGTGTTGGTTCACACCTCCATGCCATATTCTGCCTGAATTTTATATTTATTTCAATGCTGTCTTGCTGCTCTTGTTTCTGAATAAACGAAAGAATCTTCTCAAGAAGAAGTCGTCTCAAGAAGTTTTGTATTGCTGCGGCCAATTTCCAACAAACATGGCATAATTTTACATTCATCTTACTTATCACACAAGGCATCCTCTGCATCAGTTACTATATCACAACTATTCTTGAAGCCAGGGCCACCATCAGAGTGACATAGCCATGAATGCAGTAAGGGTTATGCCAGGCTGGTGACCAGTAACTGACATCATCCAGTGCCAACTGCCATCCTGTGCCCAGCAGACATACCCGTACCCTGCAGCGTCTCCTCCTCACACTAGTGACTGGATCTATATGAACATCACTCATTAGATTATATCTGGTGAGATGATAAATGTAGGAAAATAAAGAACGAGGCAATTCCTAATAGTGAATATTGTGTTCATGATTTTCTGGTCAGGCATGGGTCTAGCGCCCCCTACTGTGAAGGTCCAGCCATGATAAAGTCATCAGTGTGATAATCGCTGGGTCTAGGGTCATGATCAGTTTGGAAATCTGCTCCAATTTTTCAATAATGGAAACCCACAGTCTCTATGGTGATGAGTGGAAATTAAAAGGCCGGCTACTCATCCTGCTCAGAAGAAATAAAAATAAAGTTTTTCTTCTTTTTTTTATAGAGTGCCAAAAAGATAGTCACTCCCCATATCCCCCACAATCACACCCCATACTAGGGACCACTTCATAGGAGGCCAATTCATTTACCAGGATGTTTTAGGTGTAACTGCATTCAACAAATATGGAAATATGTTTTATTTCTATGCATTTTATAATTCTCTGTGGTTTATTGTATATATCAGAATAGATTTTATATATGGTGCCAAATGGTACACTGCCTGGACACCACCACACAATGCCCCTCTAGTACCCTTTTACCTATAGCCCTATAAACCACCTCCATCTTACCAGGGTCTAATCGGCTTCTAAATGTGAGATCTGTGTAGTCTGCCATATGACGGCCGGAAGGCTGCATGAGACATAGGCTGCAAAAGACATCTGCCATATGCCAAGTGAATAGCGAAGAAGGGAACCAAAGACTTCATCATCTGCTAAGAAAATCCAAGCCTCATGTAGGGATGGGGGGTTGTTCAGGGCAAATGAAATAACCCCCCCATCACACAAACAAAGGGCAGCCCTGTGCCCCAAGTTATAAAACCGCCCCAATTTCACTGTATTACAAGGCTTCATGGGTCAGTAGTTGCGGTTTTCACTGGCAGCACTGAGGTCCCAGCTGTATGATGCTGGTATGTTGTACCCCTGTTTGCAGGGGTTAAATACACTTACATCTGGTAAATGAATTGGTCTTCTATGAAATTGTCCTCAGTTTGGAGTGTGAGTCTTTTAGTTCTCCTCCGTAGGGGGGCTCCTTGAAAGTTGGGGACCCAAAGCAGCCGCTTCCCCTATAGCTACACCCCTGATAACAATCTACATCTACTAGCAACCATCAGTGAAAAACACATTATATCCGGATGCCTTCCGTTTTTCAAGTAAGTACCATTCATTTCTATGGGGCCAGGGCTCCGTGAAAAAGGCACAATACAGAACACGCTGTGATTTTTGCATGAAAAACGTATGTGCACAGACCGATTGAAATGAGGATTCAGTCTGGATGCTATGTGTTTGTTACAAGCATCGCATCTGGAAGGAAAACTTGTTCATGTAATAGAGCCCCTAGATTGTGAGCTCCATTGGGGACAGAAAGTGATGATAAAGTCTGTAAAGCGCTGCGGAATATGTCAGTCCTATATATAAGTGAGTAAAATAAATAAATCGCTGTGTTGCAGTTCAGCCAGAGAACTGAATGGGGTTCCCGTGATCCCAGAATGGCAAAAAATCCATCAGGGTTGGCTTTTTTTTTTGTGATTTTGGGGTCATGGCAACTTGTGAGTGACGCTGCGACCCCATTCAGTTCAATGGCCGCAACTGCTACCCAGTGATCTTTGGTCCTGTGTCAGGTGTCGCTCCAAAGATCGGCGTGCAACCCCAGCCTTATAGGACCTTCCTCAGACCATCAGATTTATCCAAAGTGTCGCACCATGGGGATTGTCTCTCTGTGTGCTTGTTGGTGTATATATGATACTCAGGTTTTGGGGGGTGCTGAGTTTTCTTTACATACTGTATATTGATCTGGGTAGATAAGTTACTTGAAACACCTGTCACATACCAGAGTGCACCTGAGCATACAGTATGGGTTGTCACATTGCCCCATAACAGTGACAGCCAAAATGCCTCCATAACATTGCAGCATAATAGTGTCAAAGGCCCCATTCACACAGTCAGTGTTTGATCAGTGATTTCCATCAGTGATTATGAGCGAAAACCAGGAGTGAAGCCTCCACAGAGATAAGATATAATAGAAAGATTTGTACCTGTTGAGTGTTTTTGACCTGCACCTGGTTTTAGGGTGACAATCACTGATGGAAATCACTGATCAAACGCTATCTGTGTGAATAAGGCCTAACCCCTAAACACTCTGGGGTCCTCACAACTGGGCCCACACCATTTCTTGAGGGTGCTAGCTGTATTTTTCAAGCGGGGCAAAAAAACAAAACAATGAATGTCTATGTGATTAAAATGTTGGGCACAGAGCATGCTATGATTTAATACAAGACTGTTGAGACAAAAAACAATACATCTAAAAAAAACGCAGTTAACATTTCCCAAAAGGCTTCCATGCAACATCTGGAGCTGGCGTTTTGTGACAAAAAAATGCTGCAAAAATGCCAGTAAAAAAAATTAACCAGGGCTCTCATTAATAAAAAAAAACCCTATGTGCGACTGTTTTTTAAGGCTTTTTGCATTTTTTGGTGCATGTTTTTTGCTGCTTTTTTTAAATCACAAAACACCAACTGCAGATGTTACATGGAAGTCTATGGTAAAAAAACATGCAGTGTATGGTGCATATTTTAATAGCATTTATAATGTTTTTTCATACCAATGTATTTTTTCCCATTCTGCTCTAAGAGAAAGTTACTTCAGAGGGCGTTACATACTTTGTCATATAAAAACTCAAGACATACAAAAAATGGTACTAAAAAAATCCACCTGTGCTCAAACACACTATTTGTCCAAAAATGCCACAAAAAAATGCTGAAAAAGTCAGGCGTCTTTGGTTGCATTTCTGGGAGGGGGGCTGTGTAAGCACCCTTTTGAGATACAGCACATAAAGGGTTAAACAGTGGGTATGCAGATAGTCAGCCATATGGCCTACCTGATCTTTAATTTGGAGGAATGGACACTAAGGCCTCATGCACCCGACCGTTGTTTGGGTCCACAACCGAGCCGCATTTTTTGCATCTTGGATGCAGACCCATTCACTTCAATGGGGTCACAAAAAATGCGGACAGCACTCCGTATGCTGTCCGCATCTGTTGCTCCGTTCTGTGGCTCCGTTTTGCAGAAAAGAATAGGCATTTCTATATTGGGTGGCCTGTTCCCTATCGCAAATTGCTGAATGCACATAGCCAGCATCTGTGTTTTGCAGATCTGCAATTTGTGGACCACAAAACACGGCGCAGTCGTGTGCATGTAGCCTAACTCTGCTGTCCATCTGGAAAGGTAAAGAAAATGCAAACTGCTGGTTTGGCGCAATGGATCCAGAGTAAACGGCCTCGAGTATAGTAAAAGATATTTCTTCTTTATTTGTCTGATCAGTGTAATGGTTGATACAACGCGTTTCAGGGCTACCAAGGGCCCCTTCTTCAGGTTACAGACATACATGAATAACACATATACAACATAGCTATTTATAGGGGATACAAACCTGGGAAAAAACCGCCAAAAAACCGCATGGGTGGGCGGAGCTATCAGTGGGCGGAGTTAAGGTGATTGACATATGCATATACATAGCAGAGAAACAGAGAAAACGAATAGTTTTACGCATAGATATATGTTACCGGCTAATTGGCCTGATATACCTTGGCCAGGTCCAGATGCTAGGAGAACCCAGGTCTGAAAGAAAAAAGATAGCCGATGTGGTCACATGATCGGAACAGTTCCGATCATGTGACTGCTGGGGGGACACGTGATGTAACCATCGGCGTAACTAGGAAGTGTGTCTCGTCTGAGGTGTACAATCGAGGGGAGCGTCTTAGCTACGGCCACGTGACCCAAGGGAGGCACGTGGCCGGGCCTGGAGCGCAAATACAGGAAGTACACCGAGCCTGGAACGCAAAAACAGGAAATGCGCTCAGGCTCGGCTCTTCTGTATAGAGCGCTGTCCATTTGATGTGAAAAGGTCAAGTAATAGGGGATAAAAGATCCTATGCTTGGGGAAATGGGGATTTATAATAAACAGTATACTCAGTTTGGTGTACTAGAAAATAGATAATGGGATGTAGAGGTAACAGGCTAGGTTTAGATTTAAATAGGCATATGTCTGACAAGCTACTAGCTAATAAGTAATTAATTCATGAAAAAATATATAGTAAATAATGTGTCATAAGATATGTATAAATATATAAAAAAACATAAATATATGTATTTGGGATATTTAAAAAACACACTTATGGACCCAGATTATAATAAGTAAAAATGGGACAAAAATTCATATAAAAAAATTAGCATTGTAATAATAATATTGATATTAGTAACAATTCATATATAAGAACTCACTAGGAACTCAAATAAATATATGATGAATGAAAAAATGGAAATGAATATAAAAATGCATAGATGAATGATTGATAGGTGAGGCCAAGGTGGTCACTAAATCAAAGGGAATAGCATGTATACACCTATTTAGGGCGTCAGTCATTTCCAACATCAATAATACAGTGGAGGTTGAGATTAGTATCTATATATTACAGTGCATTAAAGGTTGATTTCGAAAGATTCATTTAAGCCGTATGGATTCAGGCTATTCAATTTAAAAATCCAAAACATTTCCCTACGTCTTATGTATTGAACGTTTTGACGTTCTTGTGAGGGGATTTGCTCAATGGGGGTAATGGTAAAACCACTGGAGTTGGCTTCGTGATATTCCATGGCATGTCTAGACACACTGTGTTTTAAATATTTTTTGTGAATATTGGAACGATGTTTGTTTAATCTGTTCCTGAGTGTTTGTATCGTGCGTCCTACGTACTGTAGGTGGCACGGACACTCAAGAATGTAGATGACATGGGTGGAATTGCAGTCTAGGCTTGCCGTGATTTGGAAAGTTTCATTACTATAGTTACTCCGAAAGGAGTTGCTGGAACTTATCATATTGCAACAAAGACATCTAGAGTGTCTGCATTCTTTGCTACCATTAGAGGGATTAGTAATGGTATTCTTATTTTCGATCTTCTTGCTCTTGATTTTGCTAGGTGCAAGGATGTTTTTGAGTGTGTTCGCCCTTCTATATGTCAGACGTGGTGTAGTTGGAATAATGTTACTGAGAACTGGGTCTCTCTGTAGTATGTACCAGTGATCATTCAGGATTTTTTTCAAAGTTTTAAAATTCTGATTATATGTAGTTATGAAATTAAAACAAAACAGGTTTTCTTTTTTCGCACCAGTTGTTTGGGGGATAGTGTATTTTGGGACGAGACATTCTTTTTGTGTTAGTGCAGATGCTCTGAGTCTGGCTCCATTCACTATCCCTTCTGGGTAACCCTTTTGCTGAAATCTGGTGGTGATAATATCACATTGCTGTTGGAAGTCTATCTCTGAAGTACAGTTACGTCTAATTCGCTTGAATTGGCTAAAGGGGATGTTGCGCTTCCATTTGCTATAGTGTGTACTCTTGAAGTCAAGATAGCTATTGCTGTCCACCTTTTTAAAGAAGGTACGGGTAGTGATATTGTCTCCCTGGGCCGATATTTCTAGATCCAGGAAATCTATTTTGGACTTGCTGTAAACACCAGTGAACTTGATCCCCCAATCATTGGTGTTAAGGTGCTGAATGAAACTCTCAATTGAGGGTTCGTCTCCCTCCCAAATAAAAAATAAATCATCTATGTATCTTTTATACAGTACAATGTGACTTTTCCAAAGGTCTGATTCATAAATGTGATTTTGTTCAAAAGCACCCATGAACAGATTCGCGAAACTTGGCGCGAAACGCGTCCCCATTGCAGTTCCGCGTGTCTGTTTGAATATTTTTTCTTCAAACATGAAGGAGTTATGGGTAAGTATGAATTGGATACCTTTAGTGATAAAGTTCCTCTGCTGGGTGGACATGGATGTGTCTAGGTTAAGGAATTGTGTAGTGCACTTAATACCTAGATCATGCATGATATTGGAGTAGAGTGCTGACACATCGAGGGATAGCCAAATATAATCAGATTTCCATATAATGCCTTGTAAATGTGAAATCAGGGTAGAGGAATCCCTTAGGTATGAATTCAGATTCAGTACATGTTTCTGCAGAAATACATCAATGTAGTGGGAAAGGTTTCGTGTGAGAGAAGTCATACCCGAAATAATAGGCCGTCCTGGGGTTTTTTTTTGGTCCTTATGGATTTTGGGAAGGTGGTAAAAGGTAGCCAAGGTTGCGTCTTTAACTAGAATGTACTCCTTTTCTTTTTTATCTAGGAAGAAGCCGGCCGATGTGACAAGGTCGGCTAATTCTGTTTTATCTTGTTTAGAGGGATCTTCAGAGAGTTCCATATAGTAATTTTTGTCCGACAAAATGTGATAGGCCTCCTTAATGTAATCTTCTCTATTCTGGATTACAATTCCTCCTCCCTTATCTGCATTTTTGATGATAATGTTTGGGTTGGATTTTAGTTTGTAAAGTGCTTTCCTTTCAAAGGGTTTAAGATTAGACTGGGTGGGGCCCGATTTTGCAGGTTCTTGGGAGGTTAGTTTGTTAATGTCTCTGAATTTCTCTGAAATAACAGAGTAAAAGGTATCTAGATGGCTCCCTTTATGATGAGTTGGGTAAAAAGTGGAGGGTGGTTTTAAACCAGAGGGAATTATCAAGGTAGTGCTCTCTTTTAAAGGGTCAGATTCTTCATTTTCTTTATCATTTTCTTTAGACATTGCTTTCCTTTTCATTATTTCAAAATGTCTTTTCAGGGTAAGTTTTTTAATGTATTTATTTAAGTCCAGGAAGAGGGTAAACTCATCAAACTGGCCCGTGGGGCAGAAGGATAGACCTTTAGATAAAACAGAGATTTCCTGCCTTGACAATTTATAGTTGGACAGATTGAATATGCCTAGTTGTTGGGCAGATGGTGACTTGTCAGCTAAGTTTTGTCTTCTTGCAGTGTCTTTTTGGCTTTTCCCCCCTCTACATCCCCTCCTTGTTTTCTTTTGGTGGGTCTGCGGCCGAGCGGATGAAAATAATCTGTAATAGCAACTGTATTAGGACTTTTTAGTATAGGGTAAACTGTTTTAGTATTAATGATTGGTGGAAGGGTGAGGAATGAGATTGAAGTGGATGATCCCATGTTGGTGAGTTCGTGAGGTGTGGGGTAAGTGCATGTGGTGTTTCGTGTGTCAGATGTGGTGGATGAATTAGTAGGGGAGATTGGTACCCCTAGTGAGGATGGAGTGTGTGGAATGGCTATATCTGGATGTGTGATATCATCATGGATGGTCAATAGAGAAAAGGCTCCTGCATCAGAGTGAACTGTATCTGTAGGGGAAGTGATGTGAGCCAGGACAGGGGGGGAGGTGGAATGGACAGTGAATTGAGTGGGGGGTAAGTTCAGTGGACCACATCCGTTGGTGATGTCGTCACCAAACAGAGCAGATAATGGAGTGGCCTGCATCGGGACAGATGTGGAATGTTTATTGGTATCTTTCTTGATGATGGTGGATGGAGTGTGAAATTCCAAAGGGGATGTGTTTGTGTTGGTTTTGACCTGTGATGTTCTCGGTGTGTAATGTGTCAGATCAGTAGTGGTACTGTTGCCAAATGCTAGGTGTGCAAGGGGTCTATGACGGGGTCTATACAGTGATTTGTGAGAGTGGACTGGATGATGGTGTTTACGTGGGCCATATTGGTTGAGTGATCTGTTGCTATTGGTATATGATTGGCCCTTATAATGGGTGGTAGTGTGTGGAGCTTGTGATTTTTGAAGATGTTTGTTGGTATTGGAGAAGTGAGTATTCTGTAATTCAGTAGTATTGGTAGGATGGGTAGGGATGATATTATTATTGGTTGTTTCTTGGGGATTCTTGGATTTATTACGTACTTCACGATTGTGCGCTTTCTTGTGTCTTTCTGCTCCTTTCTTCTTTGAGTAAGGTTCGAAGACACCACCCATCTGTCCATCTGGAAAGGACATAGTGCATCAAGAGGGTATCCCTGTCAGTCAGTGACAACTCAGATAGATGGAGTTCTTCTCCTTAAGTGCTACTGCTATTTCCTTTTTGGAAAGACTACATAAGCAGCGTTCAGAGCCGAACTCCAGTGTAAAATAGTACTCACTGTTACATTCTATAGATACTTATATTTAAAGAGTCCCTGTCTACATATTATTGATGATAATTTTGGTGCTTTACTACTGCAGATTTATTTCCCTGAAACTGTATGACACATAACATTCTCAGTGGTTGACGCCATCACAATATTATATAACGTAACAACCCTCTCTGCAAGGGTTATAAAGCAGTAAAGGAATAAAAATATAATGACCTGAAAGCTTCAAGGGTGTGATGTGCATAAGGTGATACTAACTGTGAATACAAAGTAGATATTGGACATAATTCACATTACAAGTGCAAACAACAACTGGATTTAAAATTGTCAACCACCAAGACGTCCTCATGTTCCAAACCTTAAAGAGAATCTGTCACTATATTCCTCTCGATAAAACCAGCTGACATGGGAGATACATTTATGGCCTTGTCAGCTGAATCTAATGGTGTTGGTCCCATCTCGCTCCTTGGCTGCATTGCGTTGTAATAATATGCAAATTAGTCCTTGGGTGCAACTATGGCATTGCCGTTGCATCTGGTTGTGCCCGCAGGCTCCGTTCACTCTCCAATAGGTCATGCTCCCACCACTTTGGGTGACAGGACTAGGCAGTGAAGACGTAATCACGCCTGGCCCCAAAGTCTTGCACCCGTGCTTTTGCTTGAGTTTTTGGGGGCAGGCGCAGTACAGAGGTGCCCCAGCCATGGCCGATGTTTGGCTCAGGTGCAGTACAGGATCCAGGGAGGGGCGCTTCTGTACTGTACTGCTCCAAACAATGAAAAGAAGGCGCAGGTGGAAGACTTCAGGGCCAGGCATGATTACATCTTCACTAACTGGCCTTGTCAGTCAAAGTGGTGAGGGCATGGCTTGTAGGAGAGTGAGTGGACCCTCTGGGTGCAACTAGGTGCAATGGTAACTTCCTCCTTGCACCCAGAGATTAATTTGCTAATTATTAAAACTCTGTTTTCTCTGCAATGCGGCCACAGAGCGAGATGGGACCTACGCCCTTAGATTCAAGGGCTCATCTCCCATGTCAGCTGCTTTTATTAACCCCTTAATGACCACCCATACATGTTTTTACAGCAGTCACTAGGGGGCCTTAGGCTGAGACGCCACTTTTTTTTTTTACAGTGTCCCAGTCTAAGCTCCGATCTGGACTGTTTAACACTTT
Organism: Rhinella marina; assembly: GCA_900303285.1. Classification (NCBI taxonomy): domain Eukaryota; kingdom Metazoa; phylum Chordata; class Amphibia; order Anura; family Bufonidae; genus Rhinella; species Rhinella marina. The sequence continues at coordinate 201,044 of ONZH01012425.1, read as the reverse complement.
ACATGCCATGTGCAATGGAGCCCAACGCATGTAAAGTGCTGACAGAGGGAGCGAACTCCTTCTGTCTCCCATCAGCAAAATTCGGATGGCGTACTGAAGAAAATTATGGTCGTGTGCATGAGCCCTAACAGTGGAGTGCATCACTTTGTGCTGCAAGACCTTATAGTTCAGAGAAGCTACCTGGTTATTTTAGGCATAACTGGTGGTATATGTGATTCGTCCCAGCTGCCAGACCCTAGGAGTGCGACATGCAACTAGACTTCAGGAGTAATACTAAACCCTAGGCTACTTAAGACACACAAGGCCCATATTATCATAATATCAGCCATAGCAATGTTATGGGGCACTTTTTATGTATACACTTGGACAGCATGGGAATATTTAGGTGGATGACATGGGCATTATAGCTGCCATTATACAAGCTGTATGATATTTCTGTGGGCGCTATTGTTAGCATTATATACACACCTTGGATATAATTGTATCATTATTAAGACTGACAGCACATGGGCCACCTGATTTAAATTCATCATATGGGAGCAAACTTCATATAATTCTAATTGAATAGGGTCACATGCCAGTCACCCTTACTTAAAGGGGTTTTCTGAGATTTTTATACAGATGACCTATCAGTATCTGATCGGTGGGGTTCTGACACCCGGGACCCCCATGGATCAGCTGTTTGAGAAGGCACCAGTGCTTGCAGTAGCGCAGCAGCCTTCTTTCAGCTTTTCCTAGGCCAGTGACGACACCTTCATAGTTCACGTGGCCTAGGAGCAGCTCAGCCCCATAGAAGTGAATGGAGCCGAGCTGCGATACCAAACACAGCCACTATACAATGTACAGTACTGTGCTTGGTAAGCTCACAGGAGCACCGCCACCTTCTCAAAACAGGTGATTTGTTGGGAGTCCTAGATATCGGATCCCTACCGATCAGATACTGATGATCAGTAAAAAAAACTCCTAGAAAACCCTTTAAAGGTTTTACTGACATGATTGGGAGCCATATACAGATTGCCCCCCTAGCAGTAGGTAGCCAGTTTTACAAGTATACATGTGGGGGACCAGTGGGAAGGTGGTCTGCATGTGAGTGGGGGTGAACTGCAAGTGACACACTTGCCCCTTGACAAAATTGCATAGTTATGTTTTGCACTGTTGAATATATTATTGTGATTGACATGTCATATTCTAAAGCTGTCAGAAGAGGTCATTTTCTTGGTGCCCTCTGCTGAACTGACAATGTTCCAGCTCTAGAAGCATCGTGTCACATTGTTTATAGACCAGGTTGAGGTGCACCCATATAACCATGTATGCTTGTTACCTTAGGTGAAATAAGTGCATGAGAGACAGTGAGACCTGCTGTGAGACTGAGTGGAAGCCAGAGGGTTGTGAGATAGAGAGGCCAAATAAGTGACTGGAGTCCGCAGATGAGTGGAGCATACTGTTTAAGTGTATTTGTACAAAGTGTGAGAGTAACCATCAAGCTTCTGTAACTCTTCCAGGGAGTGCAACTATTACACTTTTGTACCACTAATGGTGCAAATCACGGAAAAAGGTGCACTGCGACGGTAAATGCAATTGATAATATATGGCTAAACCCTCACGCTGATGTTAAAATGAGACTTTCGACAATATATTCTTATATCAAGAACATACCAGAGCCCGAGCACCGCTTCAAGGTATCTCAGAGTGGCACAAGACCTAACACTAACCTACCTAGCCGTATGGGCAAACACACAGCGACCTACTCCTAGTTACCTCCAGCGTGAGATCACACATCCAATGGGAGGAGGGAGGAGACTCTGAGTCCCACCTACCAATGACTCATATGACTCAGGCTGCACAGGTGCACCTGAATGTTACCATAAGATCTAAGTCAAGGCACATGGTTTAAAATGGCAGAGAAGTGCTCAAAACCCCATATGCTGTTGCGCATATCATAACCGTGATTGTGTTTCCACTAATGGTACAGCCACAAATTCAAGTTTTTTAATGCAGTCTGGGAAGCCAAAATCAGGTGTAAATTGTAAAAAAGAGAAGTGGTATCTGTCCTTTATACTTTCCCTCCTTTCTTGACCCACTCCTGATTTTGGCTTCCCAAACTGCTTCAATAAACTTGAACGTGAGAACAATAGTTAAGACTCTTGTACCTCTACGTGAGAAAACACGTATTTCCTGTCTAAATCTAAAAGTGTCTGTGACATTCCATGTGGTGTAAAACATCTGGCTTAAAGAATAGATGTGAAACGCTGTCGCCTTGTCAAGTACTGTGTATTAGGAAATTTCTCCAAATAATTTATGCTGCTAGATTCTGTGGAAAAAATGTAATGATGATGTAAATATGTTAAAATTCAAATTATCAAATCCATACATGAGCTCATTTTATGATATACAGTATTTGGCAATATACTGTGTGACCCCAGGTTGCCATTCTTTCCTCATAACAGGCAAAAAAAATTCAATTTTGTTGCTTTTTCAGCAGTTTTATAAGGCTCAAACAGGAGTTGATAAGAAAAAGAGGAGTCACATCAATCTTTTTTTGTACTGTTCCTTTTTTGCCTCCAACTCCTGGTTTTGGCTCAAAGAAATGCTAAAAAACTGCCACAAAGACTGCATGTACGATTGTAGCCTAAATTACTTATTACTCCTAACCTGACATACCATCCGAAGATTTGTGCTATCAAGATTTGTGGAGGATGGGAAATCTAACTCTGTTATGGCTGTAATTGTTTAAATTGTGTATTTGGTAACTAGGCTTTGTTGGTGAAAACTTGAACTTTATTAACTGATGGAATGTTTTACCCTGTTTGTTCAATGAACTATATTACATAACCATAAGCCAACACAGTTTTGACACCAGGTGTATAAAAAAATAATAAACCACATATTACATAACTAGGCCAAGTGCAATGGTCAGTAAGTATTGCTATTAAGTACAATAAATACTTTTACCTGCCTGAAACAGTTCATAAACAGGCGTGAGAAACTAGCAACAAATTACAAACAACTGAAAAACAAAATTCTGAACTACTTAAAGAGGAATTCCAGCACAAAAAGCTGTTCTCATAGGCTGCACATGCTGTAAAAAAATAACAGAACTTATATGCCCCTCACTGATACCCCTCTGCTGTCACTCTGACAGTGCCGAGGTTCCTGCTGTACCCTACCTTCCACTCTTGTTCCGTCATGGCAGGAAATGGCTGGGATTGCCAATCAGGAAATTATTGGCTGAGGAAGATAGTCGCAGCAGCCAGTTATTAGCTGGGTGGCATTTACAACCTTTTCCTGCCATGTTAAGAACGGGAGCAGGAAATGGAGTGCAGCGGGATCCTAGCACCTTCTGACTGACATGTGAACATAAGATTTCACAAGATTAGGGGGTCATTATATGGAAGCCAAGGTTGGCACATAACAGGTAGGAAATAGTGTTAGGTTCCCATTCTACAGAGATCACCTGGACGATTTGGTGAACGGGCCCAGATAATTTGTACAAAATGTATTTGCCAAGAATCTCTAATTTACCAAACAAGCATAGCATTAGCTCCAGAATACTTCATATCTCTATGGCATTTTGTGCTTTATCTGGTTAGCAGTGTGCGGTTGCATTGTATGTATTTTCCTAGGTGAGTATTACTTTTTAAAAATTATTATTATTAAAAGTATGGGGGAGCACTATGGGGTAATGACTACTCTGCGGGGCACTATGGGGGCATAACTACAGTCTTTGGGCACTATGGGGGCATGAGTACGGTGTGGGGGACTACAGGGGTATAAATACTGTGTGTGGGTACTATGGGGTTATAAATACTGTCTGGGGGCATAAATACTGTGTAGGGGGACTACAGGGGTGTAAATACTGTATGTGGGTACTATAGGATTATAAATACTATGTGGGGAAAAATGCTGTGTAGGGGCACTATGGGGGCATAAATACTGTGTATGGGGGCCCTATGGGGCATAATTACAGTGTGGGGGCACTATAGGGGCATAAGAACTGTCTGTCTTTGGCCTTTTCAAAAAGCTGCGAGGTATTCTACAGCGCTTCTTACAATACTGTAGACCTATGTTTACCAACCTTTGGCTCTTCAGCTCTTGCATATGCATAACTACAACTTCCATCGTGCCCTGACAGCCTTCAGCCATCAGGGCATGATAGGAGTTGTAGTTTTGTAACAGCTGGAGAGCCACAGGTTGGTAAACATCTTGGGGGCAGAGGAGTGCAGAGCTGCAGGTTCAGTAGAGCCCTGATCAACTCTGCCTTGTACAAAAAAAATGCTCATTGTCTTCCAAGTATCTTTCAGTGACCTCTTGGGAACAAATTATGTAACAAAAATATATAAAACAAAAATAGGAAAAAAGTTAAAAAAAGGATAAATAGCAATAAAATACATTAAAAACACCAACCAAAACCGTAGCCATAATCACCCCATTCATGTGAAACTATGCATATTATATAACAAAACGACCAACACAAAATAGGGAGCTAATTATAATAATTTATTTTAATGTCAGTTTGCATATTTAAAAAATAGCTATAGTTTGAAAAAAAGTGGCATGGGCGGTGAAGGGGGTTGCCCATCTCATTTATCATTTTCTACACCTGTTTTAGGTTGGAGTAGATTTAGACAGGCAGTGCATGCGCCTAAGTTATGTAGAGGCCGACACCTCTACATAACTTCGGCAGATCCACCGCCAGCACAGGGGTTATTAAGACTGGTCTTAATAAATGACCCCTCATAGATTTTTTAAATATTATGTCGGTAGGTGTGTGTATGGGAGGAATAGGGCAAAATCCGCCCCATGCTATTTGCCTATGGTATAAATAGTACTTTATGAGTCATTAGACATTTATGGTTTTGTTGTTTTTTATCTAAACTTTATTACATTTTATTGTGCATTTCCCACTAGGGGACATGGGATCATTTGCTTGCATATGCAATGCTTTGGAATACTTAGTATTCCACAGCATTATACTATGTCATGCCCCTGGCATGGCCTAACAGGCTGCTACCTATCGCAGAGAAGAAGGTAGGCCCTAGGTTGCCATGGTAAAGCAGGTGCAAGGCGGTGATGGGAAGATTCAGTAGATTCTGGCATGTAAGGGGTTAAACAGCCAGAACAAGAGCCTTTTCTGATCTCAACTGTCTCTGATTACACAGCTACAGCTCCATGGTTGCCATCAGGAATTTCAAGCCCTCATACAAGCAAACTGTGTGCCCCCCCCCAGCGCCACCCACGGTCTGCCCTTCATAGCCATGACAGCCATAACTTTTTTACTTTTATGCCAGGCCATTTTTCCATACACACACATAAAATTTTAATTCCTATCAACTTATGCTCAATGCCATTTATATTTACACTGTTTACTGTTCAACATATATAATGTGTTCACTATATTGTACAGGTTATTATTATTATTTATTTTAACCACTTCCCATCCGGGCAATTTACCCCCTTCCTGACCAGGCCTAATTTTGCAAATCTGACATGTGTGACTTCATGTGGTAATAACTTTGGAACGCTTTTACTTATCCAAGCGATTCCGAGATTGTTTTCTCGTGACACATTGTACTTCAAGTTAATGGTAAATTTGAGTCGATAAGTTTTAATTTTATTTATTAAAAAAATCCAAAATTTAACGAAAATTTGAAAAAATTCACTGTTTTCTAAATTTGAATCTCTCTGCTTTTAAGACAGATAGTGATACCCCATAAAATCTTTTTTTTAATTTACATTCCCCATATGTCTATGTTGGCATCATTTTGGTAGTGTCATTTTATTTTTTTAGGACAGTAGAAGGTTTAGAATTTTAGACGCAATTTTTGCAAATTTGCAAAATCAACTTTTTTAAAGACCTGTTAAGTTCTGAAGTCAGTTTGTGAGGCTTACATAATAAAAACCACCCATAAATTACCCCATTTTAGAAACTACACCCCTCAAACTATTCAAAACTGGTTTTAGAAATGTTGTTAACCCTTTAAGTATTCCACAGGAATTAAAGCAAAATAGATGTGAAATTTCAAAATGTCACTTTTTTTGCAGATTTTCCATTTTAATCTTTTTTTTCCTGTAACACATCAAGGGTTAACAACAAAACAAAACTCAATATTTATTACCCCGATTCTGCAGTTTGCAGAAACACCCCACATGTGGTCGTAAACTGTTATTTGGGGATACGCCAGGGCTCAGAAGGTGAGGAGCAGCATCTGCATTTTCTAACATGGAATTTTTTGTCATGGTTTTTAGGAGCGATAACTTTTTAATTTTTTGTGGACTGAGCTGCGTGAGGTCTTATTTTTTGCGGGACAAGCTGTGCTTTTTATTGGCACCATTTTGAGGTACATCCGGCTTTCTGATCACTTTTTAATCTAATTTTTGGGAGGTTAACTAAAAAAAAAAGCAGTTTAGGGGCATTTTTCTATATTTTTTTTTACACTGTTCACTTGATGGGGTAGATCATGTGATATTTTTGTAGAGCCAGTTGTTATGGACACAACAATACCAAATATGTCTATTTTTTTTTTTTTTGCGTTTTACACAATAAGAACATTTTTAGAAAAAAATCATGTTTTTGTGTTGCAATTTTTTAAGAGCCATTTTTTTTTCATTTTTCTGGCTATGATCTTGTGTGGGGGCTCATTTTTTGCGGGATGAGGTGACATTTTTATTGATATAATTTTGGGATGCATACGACTTTTTGATTGTTTGATATTATGTTTTTTGGTAGGTGAGGCGACAAAAAAAAGCTGTTTTGGCATAATTTTTATTAGATTTTTTTTACGCAGTTCACTTGATGGGGTAGATCATGTGATAATTTTATAGAGCCGGTCGTTTCGGATGTGGTGATACCAAATATGTCTATTTTATTTATTTATTTTTATTTGTAACATTTTTTTAATGACATATTTGGGGGGAAATAATTTTTTTTTAAATGTGATTTATTTTTTTATCTAATACTCAATTTTTTATTATTTTTTTATTTTTTATTATACACTTTGTGTCCCCCATAAGGTTATACAAGACCTTAGGGGGACATTTAACTTCACTTATTTGTTTATTTTTTTTTTACACTTGATTTCTCCTGTAACTGGGGCTGACATAGTAGCCCCAGTTACAGGGGAAATACATCACCAGAGAAGCTGTACAGCATAATACTATGCTGTACAGCCTCAGTGCAGGGCTGATCGGGTCTATGAGAGACCCGGCAGCTCCTGCACGCTCCCGGCAATAGCGCTTCCTGCTCTGTATACACAGCGCTCGGTGAGCGCTGTATATACAGCGATCTACAAGGCAGGGACCCCTGGGAACGGTCCCTGCCTTCTCTTTGGGGTACCCTGCTGTCAATGACAGCAGGTACCCCACTGTGCAGCTGCACGATTAGCGTGCAGCTGCTATTTCTGAATGGACGTTCAGAAACGTCCATTCAGAAATAGATAACCACTTCACGGACGTTTATGTACTATGGACGGACGTGAAGTGGTTAAAGGGCCATTAATTACATGGCTCCGTACATCTCAAAGGGGTATACATACATGATATAAAACAAACACAAAAATAATTACAGTAAGCATGAACTTATTAACAGAGTGGTATAGAGGGGGAGAGGACCCTGCTTACAAGGGCTTACAATGTACAAGATACATTATGATTACAGGGATACAAAGTAATGTTTTGTGATATTTAGTAGTAAGTATGCATTTACTGTAATGGATTTTGCTGTGGAATGTTTTTTTTTTGTAACATTATCATTACAGAAAAATGTAACTTTTACTTTCCAGCTTTTCTTTTACCATAAAAGAAAAGCTGGAAAGTAAAAGTTACATTTTCTGCCATAATCAAAAGTAAGATTCTTCTGCCATAAGCTTAACTAGCAAATTATTTTAAAGGTCTCTGTTGGGAGGTACACTCCAGACCTCATGTGTAGTACCCCAGACCTGGAGGTACTACAGTTTTGTAAATAGTTTTTTATTGTTATGCATTTTGTATTATGTTGTGTGGTTGTAGTTACCAGAAAGTTTATGGATAGCATTATTTAACAAGGAACATGGATAACCACCCTGTTCCTCTCTTCTTGGTAGGGCTGTGAGGAGAGGAAGCACAAGTCAGAGCCCCTGTTCCTGTTACCAACTCTCCAGAGTTTTCACTTATTCTTCTGTCTCAAGTGGTCTTGAGAAGTTTGACTGCAAAGTAATCTGTTATAATCAGAATGTTCAGACACTCCTGCAAGGTAAGGGAATACAGCAAAGACACCCAGCACCCAGAATGTTACTAGGCTAGTACGACCTGTGTTAAATTGCCAGCATCGAACCAGCATCCATGATCCTTACTAGTGCCAGAGAGGTTTTGCACTTGACATCTGCTGCTACTGAATGTATTTGAAATTCTACGTTGCACTTAGTAAAAAAAATGTTGCATTTTATTCTGGTCTCATTCTTCAATGCTACATTCCCACTGCACCAATCCCCAGGGAGCAACAACCTGAGGGGGGGGCACAATGACACACCACTTCATCAGGGCCACTTCTATTGCCATCCTCTGCACCACATCCTCTGGGGCTCTCTGCACATGCATGGCAGGCAGCAGATTTACCACTACACATGGAACCAAACTGTTATAAAGGTAGGATTTTCTGTGCTTAAAATCTTCTAAATAGTATTACTGTTTTCTCCAGAGGCATAATATTAAATACATTGTATTATTATTTAGTTACAGAAAAATCCTATACTTATACTTAACAGTTTGGTTCATTAGTGTGGTTTAAATAATGAAGTAAAGGGTATGGGAGGAAAATGTAACTTTTGGTTATGGCAGAAAATGAAACTTTTACTTTTCAGTTTTTCTTTTATGGTAAAAGCTGGAAAGTAAAGGTTTAATTTTTCTGCCATAACTTGTAAAATAATTCATTTTGTAAATGCCTGTATACTGGGCCCCTCCCCCAACCCATATTGAACAGAAGGGCCAGACATCTTCATTAGTATGCACTGAAGGCTAATGAAGTCACAGACCTGAAGTAGCTAGGCCTCGGCACCACCCAGCTGCAGTGGGCCTATGACTGCAGGACTGCCAGTACTGCCCTTATGCCAGCCCTACACACGTCCTTTGCCCCCACAATAATCATGATGTCCCTCAGGACGGCCATCAGGTATTTCAGGGCCCCATGCAAGCCAACTGTGTGGCCTCCAGCCCTTCTCACATTCAAAGGCATAACAGCATTTTTTTTATTTAGGTCATTTTGAAATACAAATAAATATAATTTTAATTACTATCAACTTTTACTATGGGTTAAATGAAATGAATTGTGCCATTTTTACACTGTTTACCAGTCACCATAAATCATGTGTTCACTATATTGTACATTTTATTATAATTACAGGAATACCAAATACTGTTTTGTAATATTTAATAGTTTGCTATATTATATATATATATATATATATATATATATATATATATATTAATAGTATGTTACAAAAACTCATTTATTTAATATTATTCCTGTGAAAAAAATATTAATAGCTATTTAATAGCTTTTTAGGCCCAGAAAAAAATACAGTGTGGTTCAACAGTGTAGCAATAAACTTGCTGCCTACTATGTCGTGGTTCCTAACAAAGTTCCTGTCAGAGGTTTAATTCCCAACTAACCCGTGTTTAGTAAATGTCTTTGTGCTGTGAGAGGGCTCCTCCACACCCCATATCCAACAAAAACGCCACACAGCTTCATTATAATTCACTGCACTGAAATGAGCAGGCCGACCACATCCATAGACTCAAAGTGCTTTGGCCAAGGTGCTCATTGCCCATGTCTGCAGTATCACTAGTACTGCCCTGATGTTCCTGGATATGGTGCCTTAATGTATGTCACTTATCTACACATGGTGCTTATCCCATGACTAATGTAAAAAAATTAAAATCAGACATCATATAGTACATGACTGTCTCTTTCTAACAAAGCCAGAACCCCCCCATTCATTGCTCTGCTAGATTTATATCAGGCTGACAGTTCAGGGGAAGTGTCTTTTCTACTGCAGCTAAGGGGGTATGTCTCAGCTCTCCCTATCACAGCTCAGGAGGCAGTTGAAGGATGAAACTGAGCATGTGTGGCCTACTCAGTGAGCAGGACTCCCATTTGCCTTGCTGAACTGAATGTATCCATCACTGTATATGTTTGAAATTTGAATACTATTATCAGGTATTCAAATATAAACCTCTGATGCAAAGCTCAGTGGATGGCTATACAGAGTAGTTACTTCTATTAGACTGCCCCTAAGATGTGATCCCCAAATTGGTATATACTTTACCTATATTTTTATAGAATCTTTTTAAATCCCCATTTTATACTATTCTTCACCGGCTTGTGTATATTATGAGAACACCTTCCCAGTTAGAAACCCTGAATATAACATGCTATGTACAGTATATGACTAGTATCTGAATTTTGAGAATGTCATGTTCTGTTTCTGTGTTCACAAAGCTTCTACGTATCAGAAGGGTTGATTTTTTTCTGCAGTTTTCTCTGTGCAATAGTGATTCTGAAAATGGCTTCACAATTATCTGAGCTTCTTTTGTGGGAACCTAGTCTAACTACAGCATATGCTGTATGTGCATTGTATGAACAAGCGTCATACCATAGTTCCCACCAAGAAAGTCCTGTGCCTTCCCCTGATGCAGGAGTTATTCTTCTACAGGGTGACTCATTGTCCCTGCTCTCAGGTGTGGGTGATGTGCTCGCTCATAGTCTGTGTCTGCAGGGGGGAAAGAATCCTTGTATTTGCACATTCCTTGCATTCTTAATAGGCTTTCAAGTGGGACTTTTCTACTGCACCTCATGATCTTGTGATCAAACAGCCAGACAGCCCCCAGCTTGTAAATGTGTCACCAACAGGGACATTAACACTTTCAGTGCCATGATATAATAATATGCTAAATGTAGATGTTTATTTCTGTTGATCCAACAAGACCTCTAATATCTTTTCTGTACAGTGCAATAATTGCCATGCAGAAAATCACTCCCACTGTTGCAAATGTTGCTTAGATGCCTTGCTGGATATGCATTTATTTTATTCAGAAGATGATCAAATGCTATAACCAAAGCATTTAATCAGTACGAGTGCTGCCAAACACAGTTTTGTGCATTTTTGGGTGAAAAAAATGCCTCAAAAAATGATTGACTAGCTCAGTGTGTTTTTGTAGCCTTTTTAGGTGTTTTTGAGGTATTTTTGCCCATATACCGTATTTTTCGCCCTATAAGACGCACTAGCCCATAAGACGCACCTAGGTTTTAGAGGAGGACAATAAGAAAAAAATATTTTCCATCAGACCTCAGCTCACAGCCCCAATCAGACGCCCAAAGTTAATAAGACCCCAATAAGACCTCAGATCAGACCCCCAATAAGACCTCAGATCAGACCCCCAATAAGACCCCAATAAGAATACCCCCAATCAGATCTCCGATAAAAGCCCCATGCCTCCAATATCAGCAGCCAGTGCCTCCAATTTCAGCCCCCAGTGCCTCTTATGTCAGCCCTCAGTGCCTCCTGTGTTAGCTCCCATGCCTCCTTTGTCAGCCAGCAGCCGCAGAACACATAAAATAAAAAAGCTACTTACCTCCCCTGCTCCTGGACGCTGCCGCTCCTCACTGCCCGTGCTCTGCTTCCTCCTGCTGTCGGCTGTGCTGTGAACTGGCCCGCACAGCATGAGGTCACAGAGCGCACTCACGCTGTGCGCAGCCCTGCACAGCACAGCCGACAGCCGAACGGAGGACCAGGAAGCGGTGAGTACAGAGTCTTCACCGCTTCCTGGTCCTCTGGTGCTAATGAGCGCTTCCTTAATGGAAGCGCTCATTAGCATTCGCCCCATAAGACGCAGAGACACTTTCCCCCCACTTTTTTGGGGGAAAAATGTGTTTTATAGGGCGAAAAATACGGTAATGATTTACCACCTGATGTTTTTCATTGAGATTTTCAGTGTATCATTTGCCAGCTCTACTTCTCCTCTCTCTCTTGCTGTTGGGATTCTTCAGGGTTCAGTCCTATGCCCTCTTCTCTCTTTACACAGCCCCAATTGGACAGACCATCAGCAGATTTGGTTTCCAGTACCATCTCTATGCTGATGACACAACTATACACTTCATCCACCAACATCACCCCTGCTGTACTACAGAACACCAGTGACCGTCTCTCCACCGTCTTAAACATTATGTCCTCTCTCTATCTGAAACTGAATCTGTCAAAAACAGAACTTCTTGTGTTCTCTACATCTACTAATCTACTCAAACCTGATATCTCCCTCTCAGTGGGTAGCACTACCATCACGCCTAGGCAGCACGTCCGCTATCTCGGTGATATGTTTGACACTGATCTTTCCTTTAACCCGTATATTCAAAAATATCTCTAGATTCTGCCTCTTTCTCACTATGGAAACAACAAAATCTCTCATTGTTGCCCTGATCCATTCCCGCCTCGATTTCTGTAACTCACTATTAATTGGCCTCCCCCTCACCAGACTCTCCCCTTTCCAATCTATCCTAATACAGCAGCCAGGGTCACCTATCTGTCTAACTGCTACTCTGATGCCTCCACTCTGTACCAGTCATTGCACTGGTTGCCCATACAGTATAAAATCCAATTTAAACTGCTCATTCTCACCCACAAAGCTCTCCACAGTGCTGCATCTCCCTACATCCCCTCCCTCAACTTTGTCTACCACCCTACCTGTGCTCTTTACTCTGTAAAGGATTTACAACTGACATCAGCCATAATCGGAACCTCTCACTCCCGGCTCCAAGACTTGTCCCAAGCTGCACCAGTTCTCTGGAATTTCCTAGATTCCCTGATAGATTGTAAACTCTTGCAAGCAGGGCCCTCATTCCTCTTGTTCTAATTATGGACTTAAGGTCTGTTGCTATGTTATTTATGACTGTTTGTACATTAACATATGAATTGTAAAGTGCTGCACAATATGTTGGCGCTATATAAATGAAGATTATTATTATTATTAGTGTCACTTCCTCTCCATGGGGAAGATGCAATGGTACAAAAATAAAAAAGTCATTCAAATCACCATTAAGAATCGCAACACACACTTGTGGTTTTTTCAAGCAGGGCAAAAAAAACTAACAATGGAGGACTATGAAACTAAACACACGAGAGGAGAAATAAAACACCAGACCCAAGGCATGCTGCAATTAAAAAACAATACCGTTAACCTAAGGGTAAAAAAAATCCCACCACTGCAAAAAACAAAACATGTTTGTCCTGTGTTTAATATTTCCCATTGACTTCCGTCTACCATCTAGAACTGACATACACGGTATAGTCACTTTATTGTGGCCATTTCCTATTTTCTACGTCTACAGCACGTAGCTCATGAAGGAAGTCACGTGTCGTGATCTGGCTTGGTGAGTATACAAGGTGTGCGATAGGCTGTCTGAAAACATATCCCTTGTTTTCATGGGTAAAAGGGGTTGCAAAAAGAGGGGTGGCAATATTTCTCAAACTGCGCAGTTTGTGAACTGTTTGCATGCTGCTGTAGTGAAAGTGTATCATGAATCCACAAATGGCAACATTGTGAATAAGCGACGTAGAAACAGAGGAGCACCACATACCATTGATGTGAGAGGTGAACGTCGGTTTCAAAGGTTCGCAAAGGCAGACCGATACACTACAGTGTAGTAGCTCAGCACCAAAATGAACCAGGAGGCTATCCGACGTGTGTCTAAAACTACTGTGTATGGGGCTTCGAAGCAGATGGATGGTCACTGCACCTGTGATAATGAAGTTGCATTGGCAGAAAGGCTTCTATTTTCATGGCAGTATCGGAATTGAACCTCTGTTGATTGGCAAAAGGTTGCCTTCTCTGATGAGACACCCTGCAACCATTACTGGAAGAACACAAGCTGGTGGTGACAGCATTATGGCCTGGGGAATGTTTTCATGGAATTCCCTGGGGCCGCTCATCCATATAAAAGGCACTCTCAACTTATTTGGCTATGAATCCATCCTTGCAGATCACATACATCCACACATGCTGATTGTCTTCCTTGGGGTGAATGGGATCTTCCAGCAAGACAATGCAACAAGTCATATGGCTACAAATGTCGGACATTGGTTGGGAGAGCATGATCAAGACTTCCAATTACTACCCTGGCCACCTAGTTCCCCAGACTTAAACCCAATTGAGCATCTGTGGACCACCTTGTTGGGTTTGCTTTATGGCTCCTCTCCCACGCACCCTCCAGCAGCTATCGGATGCAACATGGCTCCAGACACCTGTGACAACCTACCAGGACCTTATTGAGTCACTTCCAGCTGCTGTCCGTGCTGCACATGGCGGTTACTCTGGGTATTAACTGGTGGTCATAATAATGTGACTCAAATGTTTATTTTGGCTAAAAAACACCAGCATAAAAAAACGTACATGTGACACCAGCCTTATGAAGGAAAATTCTTAAAACTATTACAACCAAAAGAATACATGTTCATTGGTCAAAACTGATAATCATTACTTTTAGGCCTGATGCAGATGGCAAAAGCATGAGAGCCATTGTCTGCATTGAAAAGGACAGGAGTTATAGAAACCTCCATGTGAAACCATTTGGAAGTTTCTTTAATTCGAGTTCCTAAAGTGAGGGTACTCACACTCTAGCTACCAGCTGTCAAACTGCACCAGTCAAACTTTAATGACATGTCTGATTGACGTGCCATAAAAGTGTTTCAATAAAATACCCCTTAAAGAGCAATTCTCAGGGCCAGATGTTGCAAATTTGGCATAAAACTACATCAGATTTTCACACAAGTCCTAAAAGTAAAGATAACCAAATCAAACAAATGAGCCAAAATATTAGACCTGGTCATTTATTTATTGAGGAAAATTATCCAATATCACTTATCTGTAAAAGTATGTGAACCTTTGCTTTCAGTATCTGTTGTGACCCTCTTGTGCAGCCATAACTGAAGCTAAACATTTCCAGTAATTGTTAATTAGTCCTTCACATCAGTTTGGAGGAATTTTAGCCCATTCCTCTATATATAATAACTTCGCCTTTCTTATGTTGATGGGTTTCCTCCCATAAACTGCTCTACAATATTTCTGTTGTTTTAAGGTCAGAAATTGGACAGCCATTTCAAAACTTTAAAGAGTAACCGTCATTTAAATGTTTTTTGCAATGTGTAGGGGAAGTGATAAGGAATCTTTTTTGTAATACACTTTATTAAATTGTTCTATTAAAACCCAGCTTTGAAGGTGTCCCTTAACAGCGCAATCTAAATGCACGTTGCCAAGTAAGGCCCCTTTCTCACAAGCGAGTTTTCCATGTGGTTTCAATGCGTAGCACCCGCACTCAATTCTGACCCATTCATTTCAATGTGTCTGTGTACGTGAGCATTTTTTTCACGCATCATTTCTGCTTTGTGTGAGAATTGCAGCATGTTCTATATTCTGCGTTTTTCACACAGCCCTGGCCCCATAGAAGTGAATGGGGCTTCAGTGAAAAACGCATTGCATCCTGGATGCAATGCGTTTTTCATTGATGGTTGCTAGGAGATGTTGTTTGTACATCTTCATCTTCATTTTTTTTTCCACACGAATAAAAAATGCATCAAAACTGATTGCACCGTGCTGAAAAAACTAAAACACTGACCGCAATGGCAGAAAAAACTGACTGAACTCTGAACTTGCTTGTGAAATGGTGCGAGTCTCACTGAATGCACCCTGAACGCATCCTGAGCCAATCCGTATGGTTCGTGTGAAAGAGACCTAAAACCCATCTTCAGTCTCTACACTATGTACACTGAAGACGCTCCAGAGCCAGCCTGCCTCTCATATCCATATGAAAGAGGCTCTGTCACGTGTTTCAGGTATACCATACTAGATATATAACACCTATATAGTGAGCAATATAATCAGTATAATCATGGGCTGGGGTCAAACCAAACGCATCAAACCTACAAAGAACCACCACGCCACAAATCAAGTTACAATACTTTATTAAGTTATACAAAACACATAAAAAACACAAACAAGGTAAAACAGTGGATGTCAGAAATCAAAGAAGAAAGCCCCTAATGGGCATATAAATCACATTGCAGTAGAGATGAGCGAGCAGTGCTCGTTACGAGCACTGTAAAACTCGGGTCCCGGGTGAAATGCCTGCAGGTATTGCGGATCCGTCCTCATCTGCATGTAAGTCAATGAGGACGGATTGTTTGGTATGACACTCATACCAAACGGTTCCGTCCTCACCCGTCTTAAAGTCCTCATTGACT
This sequence comes from Rhinella marina, assembly GCA_900303285.1. Lineage (NCBI taxonomy): Eukaryota > Metazoa > Chordata > Amphibia > Anura > Bufonidae > Rhinella > Rhinella marina. The sequence goes on along the minus strand of ONZH01012425.1, from coordinate 184,782 downwards.
TACATGCAGATGAGGACGGATCCGCAATGCCTGCGGGCATTTCACCCGGGACCCGAGCGTTACAGTGCTCGTAACGAGCACTGCTCGCTCATCTCTACATAGCAGCAACCCAACAATATATAATATATCATATGCTAGCCCATGTCAGCTGGGCCTCCCATAGTGTATAGTCTAAAAGGGCCTAGTGCCAATTATCTATAATATATCCACAGTGAAGTATTAATCGAAGGTATACACATCAAAAGGCAACCAGACAGCTAGACAATCAGAATGGGCTATAAATGCTATGGAGTCAGCATAATAAAACCCAAATGGATACTAACCAGAGTATAAAACACCCTCTCACCCCATACCATACTAGATATATAGGCAGCTAGGGCTCCAAGTGCTGATCACAAACATACCTTTATTTCCCTTATTTCAGGTCCGGTTACACTGTAAAAACCATTTTTATAAATATGCAAATGATGAAACGGAGCACTCTGGGGCGTACTTATTCCTTCTGAGCACCACATCTCAGACGCCCTCTTGCCTGTTAGTGCTGCCCTGCTATTAATAAAAACGCCCCAATTACTTTGATTGACAGCGCTAGACTCACCGGTCTAGCGCTGAGATCCCGTGTGTGTCTTCTATACTTACTGTCAATAGTGAGTACTGACTGCCTGCTCTCCTTTCTTACTGTTGATCGGTGGAGTCCAGACTTTTTAGAGATGGTTTTGTAAACTTTTCCAGACTGCTGAGCATCCACAACTGTTCTTCTGAGGTTCTCAGAAACTTCCTTTGTTCATGCTATGATACACTTCCACAAATATGTTGTTAAAGGGGTTATCCAACCCCTAAAATGCCTTACCTGGCTCCCTGGCACCTGAGACGCTTCTCATACCGGCACAGCCACCACTGCATCTCCCTGTCGTGCAGATGAAAACATCCGGTGTGGGGGGGGTTGGGGGTGGGAGGCAGCCATTAGCAGGCAGCGATGGGGACGAGCCTCCCTAGCATCACCTGCACGTTCCCTGGATTCTTGCCTACAAATACCAGAATACTGCTGTCTAAAGGGGGAGAGTGTCAATGTTGTTTCCACCCACTGATCCTCCACCTGGTAGTCTGTATTCTCATTGTCCTGACAGAACTGTATGATGTCACTCGGTCTTGTGACCCCCCCTGTTTTCAGATTTCCAAACATCAAAACACTTATTTGATTAAGTTATTATGTTTAATTTCCTAAAATAAAGGGGCTTATAGAATAGCTAACATAAATCTATGCATTGCTAGTTGTTTCATTTATCCGGTAAGTGTAACCCATGTGACTTGATCTGGTCACATGATCATGTGATTTCAAAAGGTCCTTTCAGAGAAGTGATTCTAAGCATTTTATGCTGGTGTGGAGGAGGAGGAGGGAGATGTAGTGGGGGGAATCAAAAGCTGCTGAGGGGCGGAGATACAGTGGATGACATTCTTCCTTCTGTCTCTGCTTGTAGTTTCCATCTGCACAGGAAGGAGAGAAACTGGCTTAGCGCAGAACACATAAATGTAAGGACAGAATGGTTAGCCCTATCTAAGTCACATGATGCAGTAACTGAAAATGAAGATGCGAATTTCTATACAAACTAATTATCTAAAAATGTAACTTTATTCGTAAAGTATGTTTAATATCTATTTGAAATGCAATGCAAGTCTGAAAAAAACATGGGAGTGGTTCTTTAAATAAAACAGGTCACCCACTAACACCTGATTGTCATCCTATTGATTGAAAATACCTGATTCTAATTTCATCTTCAAATTAGCTGCTAATCCTAAAGCTTTGATTACTTTTGCCACTCACAGACTTGTGATATTGGATCATTTTCCTCAAATAAATAATTGACCGAGTCAAATATGTTTGACTTATGTGTTTGAATTGGTTATTTTTATCTAAATTGTGTGAAAATCTGATATAGCTTTAGTTCAAATGTATGCAGAAATAAAGAATATAGAAAATTCTGAAGGGTTCACAAACTTTCAAGCATGACTGCAAGAACTGGGGTGCTGAACATGGCAGCAGGTGCTCAGGACTGATGAGTCAACATTTGAAATATCTGGATGTAACAGAGGGCAGATTGTTCACCGAGGGTCTGGAGAGTGGTGCAGTAATGAGTGTCTGCAGGCAACAGTGAAGAATGGTGGATGTTCCTTGCACGTTTCGGGGCTGCATTTCCACAAATAGAGTTGGGGATTTGGTCAGGATTAATGGTTTCCTCAGTGCTGAGAAATACAGGCAGATACTTATCCATTATGCAATACCATCAGTTGGGTATCTTCTGGAACCCAGTGGTGGGGATCAGGGACGTATAATTATCACCGTGGGTCCAGGGGCGGATTGGCCATAGACCTTACAGGGAAATATCCCGGTGGGCCAATGCCCAGAGGGCCGCCTGAGCCCTCCTCACAGCCGGCCTGTGGAAGATTTCGGGGATGTATGTTGTGCTGTTGGCAGTATTTTGTGATGGACTGTGGTATCTAGCTTTGTTGGGGTGGTATTATGTGCCACAATATGGTATTGCTGGCCCTGACTTCCATCAATTTGGACCCAACTACAAAATGGGTCCACTTTTAGTATTTTTTCCAGGGCCACTTTAAGTTTCCAGTCCGCCCCTGTGTGGGTCTAACCATGCTGTGGTATCTGTAGAAAAGCTCTACAAAGGCAAACAACCCCTTTAAAAGCTATCTTCAGTGTAAAGAAGAACAAGGAGTCCTGGAAGTGATGATATGGCCCCCACAGAGCTCTGATCTCAACTTCACTATCCTGTTCCTCCTCTCGTTGTAGGGGTGGGTTGGCCCTACACCCTGCCAAGAGAGGGAATTCCTGTGTAGCTACAGAGTGGAAAGGGCAGTGCTCCTTCTCCTACAGAGAATTCTCCAGAGAGAACCATTAAGGGCCCATTCACACGACCGTGTGAATGGGGCTGCATCTATTCCGCAATTTTGCGGAATAGATGCGGCCCCATTCCTTTCAATAGGCGGCATTTGATCTCGCCGAGCTGCGGGTCTGCAAAAAAATATAGAACATTTCCTATTCTTGTCTGCAATAGCGGACAAGAATAGGCATTTTGTATGGGGTGCCGGCCATGTGTGTTCTGCAAATTAGGGAACACACACTGGTCGACATCCATGGTTTTACGAATCCACATTTTTGCAGATCCACAACACCACGGCCGTCTGAACGGCCCCTAACTAAATTGCCTCAAGTAAATCCTTGAGAAGATAAAGATTTTTTAATATTTTTTTTAGATTTTTTAAATATTCTTACTTTGCAGCATTTTTTTCATACATGCCTAAAACTTACTGTACATGTATGTGTATATACATAGTAACATAGTTTGTAAGGCCGAAAAAAGACATCTGTCCATCCAGTTCAGCCTGTTTTCCTACAAGTTGATCCAGAGGAAGGCAAAAAAAAACCCCTGTGAGGTAGAAGCCAATTTTCCTCACTTTAGGGGGAAAAATTCCTTCTCGACTCCAATATATATATTGATAGGTCAAAACAGCCCTGACCTATCAATGTATAGACTCCACAAGACTTCTGAAGGTGTTCCGTGGTATCTTGTACCCAGAAATAGCTGTTAATTTGGGTCCCTGTATAAATTGTACTTTTTTGTTTTTTCAGCACACCTCACCGATACTAGATCACATTTAAATCTGGGGTATTTGGAGACCAAGTGGACATCTTGAACTCTTTTCATGTTCATCAAACCATTCCTCAGCAATGTTTGTAATGTGGCAGGGTGCATTGTCTTGCTGAAAGAGAACACTGCCATTAGTAAATTACTGTTGCCATAAAAGAGCGTCCTTGGGGGCACATTTATTAAGACCACCAGTAAATCCTTGAGAAGATAAAGATTTTTTAATATTTTTTTTAGATTTTTTAAATATTCTTACTTTGCAGCATTTTTTTCATACATGCCTAAAACTTACTGTACATGTATGTGTATATACATAGTAACATAGTTTGTAAGGCCGAAAAAAGACATCTGTCCATCCAGTTCAGCCTGTTTTCCTACAAGTTGATCCAGAGGAAGGCAAAAAAAAACCCCTGTGAGGTAGAAGCCAATTTTCCTCACTTTAGGGGGAAAAATTCCTTCTCGACTCCAATATATATATTGATAGGTCAAAACAGCCCTGACCTATCAATGTATAGACTCCACAAGACTTCTGAAGGTGTTCCGTGGTATCTTGTACCCAGAAATAGCTGTTAATTTGGGTCCCTGTATAAATTGTACTTTTTTGTTTTTTCAGCACACCTCACCGATACTAGATCACATTTAAATCTGGGGTATTTGGAGACCAAGTGGACATCTTGAACTCTTTTCATGTTCATCAAACCATTCCTCAGCAATGTTTGTAATGTGGCAGGGTGCATTGTCTTGCTGAAAGAGAACACTGCCATTAGTAAATTACTGTTGCCATAAAAGAGCGTCCTTGGGGGCACATTTATTAAGACCAGCATTTTAGATACCGGTTTTAATAACCCCTATAGCTGGAGGTGGATCACTGAAGTTATGTAGAGGTGCCTCTATATAACTTTGGCACATCCAGCGCCGATTCTAAATATAAGAATTCTTCCTTGCTGTCTTTCATACATACCATTTTTTTTACACCTAAGGCTACTTTCACACTAGTGTTTTATAATTCCGGTATTGAGTTCTGTCAAAGGGTCTCAATACCGGAATAAAACACTTCAGTTTTGTCCCCATTCATTGTCAATGGGGACAAAACTGAACTGAAGACAACGGAATGCTCCTGAAAGCATTCCGTTCCGTCTTCAGACCGGAGAGCAAACCGCAGCATGCTGCGGTTTGCTCTCCGATCCAGGCATCCGCACCAAGACGGATCCGTCATGACCCCCAATGAAAGTCAATGGGGACGGATCCGTTTGGTGTGACACAAGGGTGAACGGATCCGTCCTCCGTTGACTTTCAATGGAGTTCATGACGGATCCGTCACCTGCACACATACATACATACACACATACAGACATACACATAAACATACACAGACATATACACATACAAATACACATACATACTTACATGCTCCCGGCAGGTCTCCACAGCGCAGGAGGAGCAGGACGGCGCGCACATAGGACGATTCCACCCGGCGCCCAGCAGAGGACGCTGTGGGGAATCGTCCTATGTGCGCGCCGTCCTTCTCCTCCTGCGCTGTGGAGACCTGCTGGGAGCATGTAAGTATGTATGTGTATTTGTATGTGTATATGTCTGTGTGTGTGTGTCTGTGTGTATGTACTGTGTGACATGTGTGGGGCCGGAGAGCGGTTCCGGCCACACACATGTCCCTGCGGCAGCACGGATCCAGCGGCACCCTTCACCTGCCGGATCCGTGCTGCCGCTAGTGTGAAAGAGGCCTAAACCAGGTTTAGAAAATGATTAATGAGACGGGCCTGCCACCCTGTCCCTTTCCCTGCCCACACCACGCCCCCATTTTTAAACCTGGGGTGAGCGGGGAAGAAGTCACAGATTCTGCCGCACCATGGTATTAGACTTTGATCCCCACACGCATCATCAATCCTAAGCTGCCCACAACAGTGTCACTGATTCACTGGTTGTCCTTCCTTGAACCACTTTTGGTAGACTTACCACTGCATTCTACAAAACACCACAAGACCTGCAGTTTTAGGCCTCGTCCACATTTCCGTGTCAGTGACACATCCGTGAAAAAAAGGGTACGTGTTTCATCTGTGAAGCTGTCCGTGAAGGATCCGTGGTTGGTCCGTGTGTCTGTTTTTACCATCCGTGTGGCATCCGTAATTCACTGACATGGCTCAGCTGAAAAATAATTTCCAAAGAATCTCCTATTAGTCATCAGTGAAAAACAGACGCATCACGGACACAACACGGATGTGTGTCAGTGATTTTCACGGACCCATAGACTTCAATGGGCGTGCTTGGTCCGCATCACGTATCAAAGTAGTGTGAACAGATACACTTAAATCAATGGGTACGTGTGCTGTCTGTGAAAATTGCAGACAGCACACGTCAGTGAAAAACGGAAATGTGGACGAGGCCTTAGAGATGCTCTGACCATGTAATCCAGTCGTCACAATTTGTCCATGTCAGAGTCACTTAAATCCTTTTGACTTGTATAATACAGTATATCCAACCCGTGACAGAAGCCATTGTCATCAAATAATTAGGTATATATACTGCAATTTGTTTCTTCTTCTGGTTTTAAGCACATTAAAAAGTATTTAGAAATCATGGAAAATCCCAGTTATATCTGGAATTCACAAAAGGAAAGGAAAAGCTCAGACTTGTAAACTATGGTGGTACATTGTGTCCTATTCCACTCTCATAGGAAGTAAACAGGATACCATATAACACCAACACCCAGCTATTGAAGGAAAGAGAGATTTACAGTCTGCAAGCACCATTGTCTGCCTTCATTTCACTTTGCTATGCATATGGTTGCTGCACTCTAGGATGTCACTGCAGACTATGACCAGATATCACATCTTTGCCAAAGATAGCCTTAAAGGGGTTGCCCAGTTTTTTAACACTGTTTTGGCTCCCCTCCCTCCTTATAGGACATTTGGAGGGGTTATGGGTTAGGTATACCTCTGCATTCAACCTCCCCTAACCCTACTTCTCACCTGTGCCTATTTGTAGACTTCTGACATGGGCATTGGCCACCAAGCAGCCAAAAAGTATTAAAAAACTGGAGAATCCCTTTCAATAAGTGTCCACTTCTATAGATATTATCTCTGAAAGCTTCGGCAGGCCATACATTTACTTTATAATATTATTTGTATTTCAAAGTCTACCACAAAATGTGGAGGTGTCCTTTAGAGATATTACCTAGAGGTATAAACTCAACTTCTTAGCAGACTAATGAAAGGAAAGATTATATACGATGTAAAAAATGCAGTATATTGTGTAACAACATTGATATGCATTATGTAAGACAAGAATATACAGTAATTAACCCACGTGTATAATGATTATCTGAGTGACAGTACAGTATGTACATTTCTGCCTTCCCTGTTATGTACTGTGTTCTCAGGACACAGCGCATAATCACTGTACAAAGGCAATTCTGGTTCTTGTCTGAACTAGTGATGAGTAAATGAAAAAGTGTCATCGACACTAATAGCAGTAATGTAATTTCAGCCTCCACAAGGTTATGTGAACAAAGTGGGGTTTGCACTACTCCTTGATCACTTCAGCTATCTCCACACCACAGATAACACCGTTGAAGAAGGTCCTGATGGACTGAAATGTCCAGTGACCTACATTGTGGTTAAACTAAATATATATATATATATATATATATATATATATATATATATATATACAAGTGCATCTTAATAATTTAGAATATCATCAAAAAGTTTTTTTCAGTAATTCAATTCAAAAAGTGAAACACATATATTATATAGAGTCATTACAAACAGAGTGAACTTTGTCAAGTGTTTATTTCTGTTAATGTTCATGATTATGGCTTACTGCCAAGGAAAACCCAAAAGTCATTATCTCAGAAAATTTGAATATTATATTAGACCAACTGTAAATTTTTTTAAAAACACAGAAATGTTGGCCAAATGAGAAGTATGTACAGTAAATGCACTTAATACTTGGTTGGGGCTCCTTTTGCATGAATGACTGCATCAATGCGGCGTGGCATGGAGGCGATCAGCCTGTGGCACTGCAGAGGTGTTATGGAAGCCCAGGTTGATTGGATAGTAGCCTTCAGCTCGTCTGCATTGTTGGGTCTGGTGTCTCTCATCTTCCTCTTGACAATATCCCATAGATTCTCTATGGGGTTAAGGTCAGGTGAGTTTTCTGTCCAATCAAGCACAGTGATACTGTGGTTATTAAACCAGGTATTAGTACTTTTGGCAGTGTGGACAGGTGCCAGGTCCTGCTGGAAAATAAAAATTCCATCTCCAAAAAGCTTGTTGGCAGAGGGAAGCATGAAGTGCTCTAAAATTTCCTGGTAGACGGCTGCAGTGACTTTGGTCTTGATAAAACACAGTGGACCTACACCAGCAGATGACATGGCTCCCCAAACCATCACTGATTGTGGAAACTTCACACTAGACCTCAAGCAGCTTGGATTTAGTGCCTCTCCACTCTTCCTCCAGACTCTGGGACATTGATTTCCAAATGAAATGCAAAACAACACCTTTGACCTCTGAGCAACAGTCCAGTTATTTTTCTCCTTGGCCCAGGTAAGATGCTTCTGGCGTTGTCTATTGGTCATGAGTGGCTTGACACATGGAATGCGACACTTGTAGCCCATGTCCTGGATACATCTCTGTGGGGTGGCTCTTGAAGAACTGACTCTAGCAGCAGTCCACTCCTTGTGAATCTCCCCCAAATTTAGGAAAGGCCTTTTCTTAACAATCCTATCAAGGTTGCGGTTCTCCCAGTTGCTTCTGCACCTTTTTCTACCACCCTTTTCCTTCCACTCATTTCTATTAATATGCTTTGATACAGCACTCTGTGAACAGCCAGCTTCTTTAGCAATGACCTTTTGTGGCTTACCCTCCTTGTGGAGTGTGTCAATGACAGCCTTCTGGACATCTGTCAAGTCAGCAGTCTTCCCCATGATTGTGTCGCCTAAAATTTTTTAAAAAATGGCGTGGGGTCCCCCCTTCTTTCCTTCGCCAGCCAGATACAACCAGCAGCGGCAGCCTGGCACTACCAGGGTGGGAAGGGACACGGTTATTGGCCCTTCCCAGCCTAATGGTAACAGCCTGAAGCCGCCCCAGAGCCAGACCCTCAATTTAGAAGGTCCTGCGGGTACCCGGCTCTTCCCGGCACCCCTGGTGGCGGTGGGTGCCGAGGTAATAGATGTTGGGGTTAGTGCTGGCCTGCCATACCGACAAGCACTAAGCCCAGTATTAGTAAGCAGGGCCGTCTGTAGATAGCCCTAATTACTAAAACTGTAGTATTGTAAAAAAAATACACACACACAAGTATAAAACATTTTATTGAAATAAACACTCCCCCAGACCCCTGTTTGACCATTTTATTAAAAAAAAAAAAAAAAAAGCTGGTCCGACGTAGTCCACCGAATCCGACGTAGTCCTCTGCATTCACGACCCTGAAAAATAGAAAACAAACACACAGACCACTTACCTCTTCCTGCACTGGGATAATACACACAGCGATGTCACTGTACAGGGATAATAAACACAGTGATGTCACCGTACAGGGATAATAAACCACTGAGATAAACACAGTGATGTCACCGTACAGGGATAATAAACACAGTGATGTCACTGTACAGGGATAATAAACACAGTGATGTCACAGTACAGAGATAATAAACACAGTGATGTCACTGTACAGGGATAATAAACACAGTGATGTCACAGTACAGGGATAATAAACACAGTGATGTCACCGTACAGGGATAATAAACACAGTGATGTCACAGTACAGAGATAATAAACACAGTGAAGTCACAGTGCAGAGATAATAAACACAGTGATGTCACAGTACAGGGATAATAAACACAGTGATGTCACTGTACAGAGATAATAAACACAGTGATGTCACTGTACAGGGATAATAAATACAGTGATGTCACTGTACAGGGATAACAAACACAGATATTTCTTTATGGTGGGCCCCAAGAATTATTTCCTCTGGTGGGCCCTAGGTACTCCAGTCCGACCCTGCTCATCAGACCTCAGATCAGCCCATCAGCCCCCATATCAGCCCACTGTGCCCCCATCAGACCTCAGATCAGCCCCCATATCACCCCACTGTGCCCCCATATCAGCCCACTCTGCCCCCATCAGACCTCAGATCAGCCACCATATCAGCCCACTCTACCCCCATCAGACCTCAGATCAGCCCATCAGCCCCATATTAGCCGACTGTGCCCCCATCAGACCTCAGGTCAGCCCACCCAGCCCCATAAGGATAAAATAAAAAACTCTCTCACCTCTCCTGCACCGCGGTGCCGCTCCTGGTCCGGCTCTCCTCTGTCTTCTCCGGCCGGCGCTGCACTGTCACCTGACTGCGTGCAACGTCAGGTCATAGTGTGCGCACTACGTCCTGGCGCTGTATGCGGTCAGGACAGTGCAGAGCTGGCCCGGAGAAGACAGAGGAGCGCCGGACCCAGAGCGGAACCGCGGCGTGGAGAGGTGAGAGAGTTTTTTATTTTATCCTTATGGGGCTGGGTGGGCTGATCTGAAGTCTGATGGGGGTCCCGGCACCTAATACATACTAGTGAGCGCTTCCATAAGACGCACGGCAATTTTCCCCCTACTTTTGGGGGAAAAAAGGTGCATCTTATAAAGCGAAAAATACGGTATATATATTCAGCATTCAGCACACATGATAAACCTCCTATAATCTATGTCAATTAACTGCTGCTTTGACAGGGAAATCTTCCTAACATTAGTAGATGTAGGATTGGGATAACAGTATGACAACTTTATTGTTCTCTTGATAGGCCTAGATAAAGATGCCCAGTGCCCAGAGAAAAACATTGCATTTACAATGCATTCGGAAACAGACCCTTTCACTTTTTTCACAATTTGGTTTGTTGCAGCCTTTTGCCAAAAAAATAAATAAAATAATAATAACATTTTCCCCCAATCAATCTAAACACAATACCCCATAACGGGGTATGTGAAAACAGAATTTTAGAAATGTTTGCTAATTTATTAAAAACTAAAAAAAACAAACATTTTACATGGACATAAGTATTTAGTCCTTTGCTATGACACTTGAAATTTAGCTCTGGGGGCCTTCCCATTTCTCTTGATCATCTTTGAGATGTTTCTGCTCCTTGACTGTGGTGAATTCAGTTGAGTGGACACGATTTGGAAGGACAAACCCCTGTCTATATAAGGTCTCACGGATGACAATGTTTCTCAGAGCAAAAACCAAGCCGTGAGGAGGAAAGAACTGCCTCTAGAGCTCAGAATCAGTTGTGTGGAGGCACCGATCTGGATAAGGGTACAAAAACATTTCTGCTGCACTGAAAGTTCCCAAGAGCAAAGTGGCCTCCATAATTCTTAAATGGAAGAAGTTTGGAACAACCTAGACTCTTCCAAGACCTAGCTACCCCACCAAACTGAGTAATAGGAGGAGAAGGGCCTTGTTAGAGAAGTGGCCAAGAACCCAATGGTCACTCTGGCTGGGCTCCAAAGATCCTGTGTGCAGATGGGAGAAACTTCCAGAAGATCAACCATCATTGCAGCACACCAGGTTGGGCTTGATGGCAGAGTGGTCAGAAGGCCGGTATGGCACCAGCGGAGGTAGTATTTAGTGTAAGTTCCTGTCCTAAAGAGACCGCTTTGACACTGGCGGACAGGCACAAATTATGTAGTACAAAATGTATTTGCCAAGAATTTCATATTTGTAACGCAGCATTAGCATTAGTACATTTTCTATAGTGAGTATTGCACTATTGTATTTACTTCATTATTTGAGTGCTGTTGCATTGTGGGTTTTTTTGCGCTTTTAGCCATGGTGACGTGCACCCGCGCATTGGGAAGTGCTGAGTAACTCCCATTTCTTTCTTTGCAGCCTGCATTGGAAGTGTGGCTGACTCCATTAGTAATGCACTCCTAACTAACCTATCTGTCCCATAGTCTGATTTTAATTAATGCAAGTATAAAGCTGTACCCTGCATTTATTGGAGGCCATTTGGCACCAGGAGAGGTAAAATACACAATGGGCATAACATGCATATAGAGCCTGCATCTCCTGAATTTAATGGAGGCAATTGTGGCACCCAAACAGGTATAATATAATTTGGGCTCAGCATGCATGTGGAACCTGCATTCCCTGAATTTAATGGAGGCCTGTATGGAACCAGTGGAGATAGTATTTAGTGTAAGTTCCTGTCCTAAAAAGATTGCCTTGATGCTGGTGGACAGGCACAAATCATTTTGTACAAAATGTATTTGCCACATTTATAATGCAGCATTAGCATTAATACATTTTCTACAGTGAGCATGGCACTATTGTATTTACTTTATTGTTTGTGTTTGCAGAGTGCTGTTGCATTGTGTTTGCTTTTGCTTTTGGCCAGAAGGAAGCCTTTTCTCAGTAAAAGACACATGAAAGCCTGCCTGGAGTTTGCAAAAAAAAGCACCTAAAGGACTCTTAGACACTGAGAAACAAGATTCTCTGGTGTGATGAAACTAAAATTTAACTTTTTAGCCTCAACTCTAAGAGTCATGTATGAAGGAAACCAGGCACTGCCCAATACAATGCCTACAGTGAAGAATGGCGGCTGTGGGGGTGTTTTTCAGCAGCTGGGACAGGGAGACTGGTCAGAGTTGAGGGAAGACTGAATGGAGCAAAATACAGAGATAATCTTAATGAAAACCTGATCCAGAGTGCACTGGACCTCAGACTGGGCCAAAGGTTTACCTTCCAACAAGACAATGACCCTAAGCCCAGAGCCAAAACAACACAGGAGTGGCTTAGGGACAACTCTGTGAATGTCCTTCAGTGGCTCAGCCATAGCCCTGACTTGAACCCAATCAAATATCTCTGAAGAGACCTGAAAATGACTGTCTACTGATGGTAACATCCCACCTGACTGAACTTGGAGGATCTGTAGAGAATAATGGCAGAAAATACCCACATCTAGGTGTGCAAACTTTGTGGCATCATACCCAAGAAGACTGGAGGCTGTAGTGCTGCCAAGAGTGCTTCAACTAAGTACTGAGTAAAGGGTCTGAATACTAATGTGTCACAGTAGGGATCTGTTAAGTCCTAAATTCCAACTGCACCACTGTCCCTACCTACTTGCACGATCCATCCCCAGCGATGGCCTACAACTGGATATCAATCCCCCCCTTTCCTCCCCAAGTGCTGGGACCTATGAGGGAGCAGTAACCAGGGGAAACAAGAAATATAGTGACAAACATGCACAAAAGGTATCAGGACTAACTCAGAAGACAAATTGGTGCCATATCCGCTTGGCTGGCGACCATGTCACTCCGCCGTGCCGTCACCCCCAGCCTCCCATGGACCATGGACTTGCTTTTCTGGCAATAGCACAGCAACGGCGATGCCACCTCCAAGGGACAAAGCTGGCCATGGAAGCGTGGGATGGTAAGTAGGTTACATTATGTACATTATGTCAATGCAATATTTTAGTTTTTCCTTTTCAATAAATTACTAGTGATGAGAGAGCCGAAGCGGCAATATTCGGGATTCGCACGAATATTGCCCGCTTTGCCTCGGCTCGGCATCCCGAGCCAGCGCGGACTCGTGATGATTCGTGCGTCACTGCCAGTTTGAAATGCCCGTTTTTTTTTCAGCCAATCAGCATCAAAGGGAAGCCTGTGGGAACGCCTGCTGTGATGTAACATCCCCTATACCTCCCCAGCAGTGATTGGCTGGCAGTGACATGTGACCTAAATTTACATAAGGAAGGGACTTGCAGCATCAGCCTCATTGTACTTTTGGGAAGGGGAAGAGACAGACAGAGACAGTGTTAGCTCGTGTAGTGTGTGCAGCAAGCAGTTAGGAGTTAGGAGTTAGGATAGGAAGCCTCAACAATCTTTTTAAAGACTATTTATACTCTGAAAAACAGTATACAGTATATACTGTAAGCCTGTATTCTGTGTAGGAATAGGAAGCCACAATAGTCTTTTAAAAACCAATTGATTCTCTGAAGAAAACTATACAGTATATGCTGTAAGCCTGCATTCTGTGCAGAGCTGTGCCTGGTACACCTTGTCCAGCCACATAGATCAAACTATACATATCTAAACAGATATATTCCTGTGCATGACTGTGCAGTGACTAGTGAATACATTTCATCAGCGTGCTATATACCTCAGAGTCTATAAATACCGTATTGATCTGTGGATTCCCGTTTTATTTGCGCAAACTGCGTACATCTTTTTTTAGATAGGTCTGAAAATAATCATACCTGCATATCTATCTACATTGTCCGTTTAATTTCACTGATCCGTAATACACGGTGCAGTGACTAGTGAATACATTTCATCAGCCTGCTATATACCTCAGAGTCTATAGATACCGTATTGATCTGTGGATTCCCGTTTTATTTGCGCAAACTGCGTACATCTTTTTTTGGATAGGTCTGAAAATAATCATACCTGCATATCTATCTACATTGTCCGTTTAATTTCACTGATCCGTAATACACGGTGCAGTGACTAGTGAATACATTTCATCAGCGTGCTATATACCTCAGAGTCTATAGATACCGTATTGATCTGTGGATTCCCGTTTTATTTGCGCAAACTGCGTACATCTTTTTTTGGATAGGTCTGAAAATAATCGTACCTGCATATCTATCTACATTGTCCGTTTAATTTCACTGATCCGTTATACACGTTGCAGTGACTAGTGAATACATTTCATCAGCCTGCTATATACCTCAGAGTCTATAGATTCCGTATTGATCTGTGGATTCCCGTTTTATTTGCGCAAACTGCGTACATCTTTTTTTGGATAGGTCTGAAAATAATCGTACCTGCATATCTATCTACATTGTCCGTTTAATTTCACTGATCCGTAATACACGTTGCAGTGACTAGTGAATACATTTCATCAGCCTGCTATATACCTCAGAGTCTATAGATTCTTTATTGATCTGTGGATTCCCGTTTTATTTGCGCAAACTGCGTACATCTTTTTTTGGATAGGTCTGAAAATAATCGTACCTGCATATCTATCTACATTGTCCGTTTAATTTCACTGATCCGTAATACACGTTGCAGTGACTAGTGAATACATTTCATCAGCCTGCTATATACCTCAGAGTCTATAGATACCGTATTGATCCTTTACAATTATAATAATATAATACTGCTACTGTGCACATGGAGAACCCCAGGGTCAGGGGGAGAGGGGGAAGAGCTGGGAGAGGTGGAAGAGGTGGTCGTGGAGGGAGAGGTGGGAATCGTGGTGGTGCAGTGGTCAGCGGTGATGACCGTGGTGTGCGTGGTGACACAGTCCCGGCTGCTGTGGGTACAGTGGAAACACGTAAGGTCAGGGTGCCTGGTC
This sequence comes from Rhinella marina, assembly GCA_900303285.1. Taxonomy (NCBI): domain Eukaryota; kingdom Metazoa; phylum Chordata; class Amphibia; order Anura; family Bufonidae; genus Rhinella; species Rhinella marina. The sequence continues at coordinate 169,768 of ONZH01012425.1, read as the reverse complement.
AACTCCAGAAGTTGGTAGGGCAGCGTCCTACAACTCTGACAGACCCCAAACAACAACAGGAGGTGGTTCAGTGGATTGCAGAGAGCACGTCCAGCCACGTTTCGTTTGCCCCCTCATCCAGCCAGTCGACTTCTCTGAGCCAGGGTGTCTGTCCTCCAACTCGCCTTCCTTCTCCGCAGCCAGAACCCTCTAGGTGTATGTCCCACGGACAAAATTTATCCATGGAACTCTTCAGCCACCACTTCCCTGATGTGCCAGTGGACGAGCTACTATGCCCTGATTCTTAGGACCTTTTGCAGTCTCCGGGTTATGAGAGTGGGGAGTTAGCAGTGGCGTCTGAGGAGCTGGTGGAAGATGACGACGAAACACTGTTGTCGGAGGTAGTTGTCAGGGACGTCACTGTGGAGTCTGAGGAAGACCTGGGGGATGATGAGGGGACAGATCCTACTTGGGTGGATGAGGCAACTGGAGGCAGTGGTTCAGACTGTGAGACGACATCAGCACCACAAGTTGTTGAGAGAGCCAGAGGGCTGCGACGAGGGAGAAGCCAGGGCCGAGTCACTACTTCCCCAAGTGCTCCTAGAGGTCACGCTCCAGCCCGTACTATGCGCCACTCCTTAGTTTGGGAGTACTTTAAGGATGATGAGGCCGATCCTCGTTTGGCGGTGTGCAAGCTGTGCCACACGTCAATGAGCAGGGGTTCAAAACGCAACAACCTGACCACTAGTAGTCTGCGCAAACATTTGGAGAGAAAACACCCCACCAAATGGTTTGCACTTCTGTCAGCTGGTGACGTTGACACAGTTAGTCCAGCAACTGTGTCTCGTCCAAGCCAGGATGTTGCAGCCTCCAGCCCCGAAAGGACCCCTCCAGTTCCATCTCCCTCCCTCTCCTCCACTCATGTGTCCCAGTGCGGCGTTCAACTGTCTCTACCGCAGACATTTGAACGCAAGCGCACGTACGCAGCCACCCACCCCCATGCGCAAGCTCTAAATGTGCACATTGCCAAGCTGATTAGTTTGGAAATGTTGCCGTACAGGCTTGTGGAGACAGAATCCTTCCGCAACCTTATGGAGGCGGCAGCCCCCCGTTACTCTGTCCCCAGCCGACACTATTTTGCCTGATGTGCCGTACCCGCCCTGCACCGGCATGTGTCTGAGAACATCGCCCACGCTCTCAAAAACGCAGTTTGTGGTAAAGTCCACATGACCACAGATACGTGGACGAGTACCGGTGGCCAGGGACATTACATCTCCCTCACGGCACATTGGGTCAATCTGGTGGAGGCTGGGGCAGAGACCGATCGTGGGGCTGCACATGTGCTACCCACACCACGAATTGCGGGACATAGTTCCGTCTGAGTGTCTCTGGCACATTATGCCTCCACCTCCTCCTCCACCTCCTCCTCCTCCAAAGTGGCAGTGATGCCCCAATCGTCAAGTCTCATTTCCTCGATGGCCAGCAGTTTCAGCACTGTGGTAGGGAAGCGGCAGCAGGCAGTCCTGAAACTGCTGAGCCTGGGGGATAAGAGGCAAACGGCTGAAGAGCTCTTACAGGGCATCAGGGGGCAGACCAATGTGTGGCTGGCGCCGCTGAACCTTCAGCCAGGAATGGTGGTCTGCGATAATGGGTGTAACCTGGTGGCGGCTCTGCATCTTGGTGGGCTGACTCACATGCCATGCATGGCCCACGTGCTCAACTTGGTGGTCCAGCGGTTCCTCAAGACCTACCCCCAGTTGAGTGAGTTGCTCACCAAGGTGCGGCGCATATGCGCCCATTTTCGCAAGTCCACCACCGATGCCGCGACCCTCAGGACTGTGCAAGGGCGGCTACAACTCCCTGTTCACCGGCTGCTGTGTGACGTTCCCACGCGTTGGAATTCGACGTTACACATGCTAGCCAGGGTGTACCAACAACGCAGGGCAGTTGTAGACTGCCAGCTGATCCCCCGAGGTGGTAGTCAGGCCAGTCAGCTTCCTCATGTCTATGCTGAGGAGTGGACGTGGATGGCTGGCATCTGCCAGGTCTTAGGTCCCTTTGAGGAGGCAACAGAGATGGTCAGTGCTGATGCACACATCATCAGTGTCACCATGCCTCTGTTGTGCCTTATCCAGAACTCCTTGAGGAACCTAAGATCTGAGGATTCAGCAGTGTCACAGGAGGTGGGGGAAGACAGTGACATTGAGAGCACCCTGTTGTCAGTTTCGCAGCGCGAAACTGAGGAGGAGGCTGAGGAGGAGGAAGAAACTCTTGGCCACCATGCATCAGGGGGTGATTCCATGCTACCTGTTGAGCGGGTATGGGCTGAGGAGGATGAATTGGGGTCGGAGGAAGGGGGGGAGGAGGAGATGGAGAGTCCGCTAAGTGAGGAGGCTGAAGGCTTTCGTGTTGGCACAGTAGGGCGCATGGCAGACTTTATGCTTGGCTGTCTTTGTCGTGATCCCCGGGTCAAGAGGATACTGTCCACCAATGACTATTGGGTGTACACCCTCCTTGACCCACGCTACAAGGACAACTTTGCCCAACTTATACCCATGGAGGAAAGGAGCACCCGAGTCACTTTCTACCACAAGGCCCTGGTTCAGAAACTGCTACAGGCCTTTCCAGACCAGTCCAGCAACAGGGGGCGGACTGCAGTGGCTGAAGTTGGAGAGGAGAGGAGGGGGAAAGTCAGTGTAGGCGCCAAGGGCAGGGGTACACTATTCCATGCTTTTGCCAAGTTTCTTAAACCCCAGCAAGACAGTACGACACAGCCACAGGGCAGGCAGAGCAGGGCGGAACAGTACCGCAAGATGGTGAGGGAGTATGTCGCGGACCAGACCAACGTCCTGACCGATAACTCCACGCCATATAATTACTGGCTGACCAAGCTGGACAGGTGGCCAGAACTTGCGCAGTACGCTCTTGAGGTGCTTGCCTGCCCTGCTGCAAGTGTACTGTCTGAAAGGGTTTTTAGTGCCGCCGGGGGTATCATTACGGACAAACGGACGCGCCTGTCCACCGACAACGCCGACATCCTCACGTTCATCAAGGTTCTCATCCCCACCTCAGGCTACCTCCTAAATTGCTTGCTTTCCTCCTCCTCCTCTCTTCATCTGAGTTGCATATGCAACAATTTTTCAGGAAAATCATCCGGCTTCCTACTAACAATTTTTCGGAAGCCCATCAGCCTTTCTAAACACAATTGAATCTGTCCCATCATGAGAAAGTCCCCCCAAGGAGTCCCCACTGTAACTTGCTTCCCATACAACTACCTCACCCCCCGACACCTGTGTCTCGCCATTGTCCACCACCTCCTCAGACAACACTGGTAAATCCCCACTGTCAGCACACTGAGACTGCAAAAGGTCTTGCGAATTGGGGCAGAGAATGTTCTGGGGTAGCACATCAGAGAAAGGGTGACTATGGGGTTCCAGGGAGTACGTGACCACATGCAATCTCCATCCAAAAAGTCATACTGAGGCTCACCACCATGCTTTACACTGCAATCTTATTACTGAGGCTCACCACCATGCTTTACACTGCAATCTTATTGAAAGACAGGCAATCAGGGGTTCACCGCCAGGTTGTCAGGCAGCATTTTTAAGTGGGTCACCATTACCGTGTCCCTGAAAATTGCCTTGGGGTCATCACCAGAATATTGGCCAGATTTAGAAAAAATGGTGCAATTAGGGAGCCTCAGAGGCATCCCTACATGCTGCCCCTGGTGTTTCCTATGCATTTCCAAGGTGTTTCCATCATTTTCTGAGGTTTTCAGATGTTGGGGCAAACTTGACTGTGCAGAACCTTTGGCCCATGCAAAAATATTCGGGTCTCCCATAGACTTTAATGGGATTCGTGATTCGGCCCGAACCCACGAATCCCGCGAAAAATTCGGGCCGAATTCCAAATCCCTGAATCTTTTAGGATTCGCTCAACTCTATAAATTACCAAATATTTTGAATATTCTGTTTTCACTTTGTCATTATGTGGTATTGAGAGAAGAATGATGGGGAAATTATATATATATATATGTAGTTTGTTTTTAATTTTTTTTTTCTAATTTGGCATGAATCTGCAACATAAGAAAAAGTGAAAAAGTGAAAAGGTCTGAAAATTTTCCAAATGAATTGTATCTAAATGCATAAATATAGATATTATCTCCCACTATAAATGTGTTTTTTATGTGTATGACCTTTCTCTTCATATATTTAGTTAATTTTGGCGGAAAAAAAATTGAGGCGTGGTGCTGACTCATGACACATACATAGTATGCGAATCCTCTGTCCTGAAATGACAATTAACCTCTTCGTTAGACAGAAAGATGAGTATCTGTCTAGCACAAAGTGTTGAAAGTTGATATTCCACTATGACATACCTTTTAGCTGTGCGGTGAAGGAAATACTGACGTCAAATTGATTTCAGTAAATGATTTGGGAGTTATGAAGTATGAGGAAACAAGCTACACACACTAAACAATGCAATTGGGTCCCACTTCTTTTACAGAAAATAATTTCCTTCCTCCTGTTCCAGAACAATGCAAATCTCCTTCAACCAAGCCACCTATGCACAAAAAAAAAAAATCATAAAATAAGAGGTATGCAACATGTGACAAGCTACACCTTGTAATTGTGAAACATTTGTGCACTGGAGAGAAACAGATTCCTTCAAACTAAAATAGTTAATATTCCTCAACAAGACTGATATCTAATTATAAGAAATGTCTGATTCCAATTACTGCAGATACAAAAGGAGTAACTAGAGCATAGTTTAGAAACGACAGGGAAAATGAAGTATCTGAATACCCCAGTAAGAAATGGGTGAGGGGGCTATCTTTTAGAATATGTCTGGAACATGGCTGCTATCTTGAAAGCCACCATGTTGGATCAAGGGCATATTTTTCCAATGGAAAGGGGGTCATGCAGAATTTTCTCAGAAATCGATTATAGCAATTAGATTTGAAATAGCTCTTGTGGTTCAAAAGTTATCAAGACAGAAAGTTGCAACAACAGCCGGGGACATTCCCTGTGATGAACAGATATTTGACATGTTCAATGTGTTGTCCCTGGTGCTGGAAACAACTTTTAACTTTGAAGTTTTGAACTTTCTGTGTTTATAACTACAAGAGATATTGTGGCAATCAATTTCTGAGAAAATTCTGGTCTTCTTTGATATGCTACATGGCCCCCCTTCTCATTGGAAAAATTTGCTCATGATCCAATATGGCAGCTTTCAAAATGGCATCCATGTTCCGGACTAAAAAATAGGCTCCCTCACACATTACTTGCTGGGGTATTCAGATATATCATTTTCCCTTTTGTTTTTGAAATAAAAGGGTGTCCTGAGACTTTTGACTCACCCTGTACAACCACATACATGTAAAATTCCACTAAAAATGTAAAAATTGCCACTTTGATGCCAATGTGTATGAAGTTCTTATAGACCAGCATAGGAGCTTGGAGGGGTAATTATAGGAGTACTTGGTTAAACCTAAACACCTGAACCCTAGGTGTCTCAGCAGCCATTCTGCCACATATTTGAATACCAGTGTTTAAACTGTTATATAGTTGACATCAATGTGTGCATGTATTTTTGTCCAGTGTTTATTATTATTGAATTGTGGCATCACTGTGTGCAACAACCTATTACTTCATAGTATTTATTATTATGTGTGGTGACATCCCTGACTTAATTATTGTTACATCACTATGTTTACTATTGCTGCACTGTGACATCAGTGTGTTTATTATCCCTGCACCGTGACGTCACTGTTTATTACTTCTTCAATGTGACATCACTGTCTTTATAACCCTTACGCTGTGACTTCACTATGTTTATTATACTTGCACTGTGACATCACTGTTTATTACTCCTGCACTGTGAATTCACTATGTTTATTACTCCAGCACTATGACATCACAGTGTTTATTATCTATCCTTTTGGTGAGATATAATTTTTGCATTTTATGGGGAACTTTTATTATTCCCGCTGCACCAGAAAACTATCGCCAAAATGTTGCAAAGTTTGGCGCATGTTGTAGGTGCGCAAAATTTTGTGATGTCTTTTGGGCAATACACACTGCAGAAGACTTTTGAAAGTGGCAGAGATGTGGAGCTGATATGGGCACTTACTCACAGATCTGCAGCAGGGTACACGTCTCCTGTCTTCATGTGTCCATGAATGTAAAGTATTTTTCTAAAACTGATTTTCAGCTTTTATCCACTTACTATGTTGTTATACGTCATGAAAACTAGCAACCTGTGGAGTGAAAATTTGGTCAGGACTGCAGAGTAGATCCCTTTTTGTCACATTTATGACATGCAAATTTTTAAAAAGTCACAATTCTACTCCAGGCATCCTCTAGGTATACTTTCACTGAAATAGGCGCAACAACATTGCACTTGCGCCACGTTTATTATAACCATGTGCCATTTTCATAAAGTTGGCACAGGGAGCATAGCAACTCCAGCCTAACCTTAAATACACCTTCAATGATAAATCCCCCCTGCCATAGTGTCCAGTTATTTTGCCCCTTCTTTGTTACACAGGAGTGCTCCATAGCGGCATTTGTCTTTTCTACCATATAAGCAAGACTAAGCAGAGCGAAAGCTGACACAGTGGGGTAGCTTTACCATTGAAAATGCCTTACTTTTATGGCGCATTTTGCACCACAACTGGCGTATATGCTTTTTGGCGCACAGAATTCAGGTGTAAATCTGGCACAGGATTTAAAATATCGCAAGTTTACAGTGCATACAGAAAGAATACAGACCCGTTGACATTTTGTTATGTTACGGCCTTGTGCTAAAATAAAAAAAAGTTCACATTTTTTCCCATCATTATACACTCAATACCCCATAATGACAAAGTGAAATCTTGATTGAAAAGGAAAAACTAAAATATTGCATTGACCTAAGTATTCAAACCATTAACTCCAGACTTGAAGTACTTGAAGCATCTTTGGCAGAAATTACAGTCTTCTTGGGTATGATGCCACAAGGTTTGCACACCTGAATTTGTCAGGACTGGCGTTCCCATCCCAAGAGCCAGATGCCTCTTAATAAATTAGTCGCATCTCTGGCACTCTGTATGCCAGAACTCAAGTCTTCTCCAGGCCAGGACTGGAGTAGACTGTAGCTATACCTGATGGCAACTGCTGGTGCAAGTTATAGAAAATATAGTAAATTGGGTGGGCTGCACTAAGCCACGCCCTCCTGCTAAGCCCCACCCTTTTCTCGCCACTTCATAAAAGTGACAAGAAGCTTAAAAAGTCAAGTTATGGTGCAAATATGGCATGCGCCATAAGTTGCTACTTTTTTATGCCACAATCCTCATTGTCTTGTTGGCAGGTAAAACTTTGGTCCAGTCTGAGGTCCAGAGCACTCTTGATCGGGTTTTCATTATGAATATCTGTGTGTTTTGCTACATTCAGCTTTCCCTCAAGCCTGACCAGTCTTCCTGTCCCAGCTGCTGCCACCACCATTCTTCACTGTAGGGATAGTATTGGGCAGGTGATGAGCAGTGCCTGGTTTCCTCCAGACGTGATGCTTAGAATTGAGGCCAGAAAGTTCAATCTTGGTTTCATCAGACAAGAGAACCTTGTTTCTGACCTTTTCCTTTAGGTGAAAAGTAAAGGTTTTTGAAAACTTTTATGTGTCTTTTACTTAGATGAGGCCTCTTTCTGGCCACTCTGCCATAAAGCCAAGATTGGTGATTGATGGTTGACCTTCTAGAAGTTTCTCCCATCTACACATAGGATCTTTGGAGCTCAGCCAGAGAGACCATTGGATTTTTGTCAATTCTCTTACCAAGGCCCTTTTTTCCCTGATTGCTTAGTTTGGTGAGGCGGTCAGCCAGGGGCGTAACTACCATGGCGGCAGAATATGCAACTGCTATGGGGCCCAAGGCAAGAGGGGGCTCAGTCTTAGTTGGGATTATCTCCTCTTCTACTGGAGGTGAAAAGTTAAATCAAACAAAGAATACCACTGCACACTCAAAACTTTTGGATGCAAGTAAAATCTTTTATTTTGACATGTCCTCCATGTGAAATATATATAAGGAAATTGACAAGGTGCCTTTAAGGTAAAGTGACTGTAGGTATAGACGTTTCGGTCACATCCGGACCTTGGTCACAAAGTCACTAAATGAGGAAAGAGAACAAAAATTAATAAAGAGAACAAAATAAGTAGCAAGCGCTTTAGAGGGAATTGCTGAATAGCAATGTAAGGAAGTTGCAAAATTATAGGTGGCCAGAACAGTAAAACAATTGCATGGAAACTAATGCTCATAGTATGGGAAGTAAGGTAAGTATATGGAATCAGATGGGTAACAAGGAAGAAAAGGGTTAAATATCGCCCTATAAGAGGTATAAACACCACAGATATTATTAGGACACATAGAACTAAGTCATATATGAAATTAGGGCATAATTATAAAACATAGGAGGCAAAATGTGAGATCAGTGGAAGAAAGGAGGGGGGAGGGAGAATGGGGGGTGTCGCTACCCCAGAGCCGGCAATAAAGAGACTCACCAGATTAGGCAGAAGTTAGGAGATGGTAGGTAGTGGAGGACCCCGTGGACAGCGTGTATGCGCTGCGGGGGATTGCGGCAAGTGCGGGAAAGCCGCACTGCGCGGCTTGTAAAATGTAGGGTGGGCCGGGCGTAATCGCTTGAGATCACGCGAGATTATAGCAGTGAGTGTGGGAAGGAGCGGAGCCGAGATCTCGTGATACTGCGCGAGATCTTGGTCATGGGGCAATGGATGAGGAATGGGAATGGCTGTGGCCATCTTAGGTGAGGGCAAGGAAAAGGGCAAGTAAGATAAATAAGAAAATAAGAAAGGAAACAGAAAAAGTGAAGAAGAAAGGTGAAAACGAGAAGTGAGAATATTGAAGAGTGTGGTGTAGGTGAAAAATTGTGAATGTGTGGAGTGTGTGTGATTAATGTAGAAAAGTGTGTGGGAATGTAGAGACTGTGGAAGAAGGAGTGGTGTATGGTGTAAGTGGGTGTAGAGGAAAAGGATAGAGGCTGTAAAGGATGTGAGTGGGTGTGAAGGAAGGGAAATAGAATGGGTGAAGTGGGTGTGTATGTGTATGTATGGGAAATTAGAAAAGGAGGAAAGGAAAGAGGAGGAATGTGATGTGTGTATGTGTATATATGGGGAAATAGAAAGGGGAGAGAAAAGGAAAGGGAGCCGGTCTGGGGTGCAAACTACCTTGGATGTCCCACGTTGAGTCAATTAGTCTAGAAATAAAGTATATATGGGTTAATGATCGTGAATTGAAAAGTGGTACGTACGTTTATACACATATATGAAAATATAATTTACATGAACATAACAAGATTGGCAGATAGTACAAATAAAGATTTAAATGTAGAGATTGAAGTCCCGATTCAAGCCTCTGGGGAACAGACTTTGTAGCGTGTGGATCCAGAATGATTCTCGTTCTTTCAAAAGACGTACATGGTTGCCTCCACGTCTTGGACGTTGGATTTTCTCGATGACCTGAAATTTAAGCTGAGCGATGGTGTGTTGGGCTTTGATGAAGTGATCAGGGATAGGGAGCCATTGTTTCTTGCACCTAATGCTGGACTTATGGCTAGTTATACGGTCACGTATTGTTTGTGTGGTCTCACCTACATACAGGAGTCCACAGGGGCATTTGATAAGATAAACAACGAATGTAGAGTCGCATGTGAAAAAGTCTCTTATTGGATATTGTTTGCCTGTGTGTGGGTGTGAAAAATAGTTGCCTTTGATGACATTGGAACAGCAGCTGCAATGTAGGCACGGGAATGTACCTTGACGTTGTGTCTTCAAGAAAGTTTGGCGTGGTAGGAGTGATGAACTGCCTATGTCAACTTTAATGAGTTTATCCCTGAGATTTGGGGCTCTCTTGAGACACATGAGTGGAGGGGTTTGGAATGATGGGATATTGGGGTAGGCATTTTTGAGCAGTGGCCAGTGTTGTTTGATTGTGTGTTGAATTTTGGGCATGAGTGGATGGTAGGTGTGGACAAAGGGGATGCGTTCAGAGGATTTTTCTTTTGGTTTGAACGGAGGTGGTGTGCGGGATATTTCCTTGTCAAGTAGTTTTTTGGGGTAACCCCGTGCGATAAATTTAGAGGCCATGGTTTGGAGTTGGGATTGCCGGATATGTGGATCGGACACCATACGGTTGACTCGATGGAATTGTGATCTAGGCAGGGAATTTTTTGTCGCTGTGGGGTGACAGCTGGAGTATAACAGAAGGCCGTTGTGATCAGTTTGTTTGGTGTAGAGGTCAGTATGGATATTGCCCATATCGTCTTTGCTAATTTTTGTATCCAAGAAATTGATGGAATGAGAATAAAAATTGAGGGTGAATTGTAATTCAGGTCTAGTGGTGTTGAGTAAATTTGTGAAGTCATGGAGAGAGTGGAGGGGGCCGTTCCATATGCAGAAGATGTCGTCGATAAATCTAAACCAGCATGTGGCAAGTTGTTTGAAGAGTTCAAGGGGGTATATAAAGGATTCCTCAAAATGGGCCATATAACTGTTTGCATAGGGCGGCGCTACATTGGCGCCCATAGTGGTACCACATGTTTGAAGGTAAAAGGGGTCTGCATAGAGGAAAAAATATCTCTTAAGACAATATTGAGCAATTCAAGAATCAGTTGTATAGTATTGTCATCATAGGTGGATAGTTGGAGGAACGATTGTATGGAGAGAATGCCCTTATAGTGTTCGATACTGGTGTATAGGCTGTTGATGTCAAAGGTGACAAGAATACTTGCTGGATTGATAGGTGTGAGTGTTCTGAGTTTCTGTAGGAAGTGGTTGGTGTCCAGAATGAAGGATTTTGCTTTCTTGGTGAGTGGAGTGAGGATTTTCTTGAGGAAAAGGGAAATCGGAGCAAGGATGGAGTCGGTAGACGCAACTATGGGGCGACCAGGGGGTTTATGGCGGGATTTGTGTATTTTGGGCAAAATGTAGATAACGGGAGTAATGGGATAGGGATTAGTAAGGTAGTCAGCAGTTTTTTTGTCAATGGTACCAAATGCTATGTGTCTGTCCAGGATGGATTGTATTTTTGACCGAATGGTAGGTGTGGGATCGTTGGGGAGTACTAGATATGTATTAGTGTCGGCTAGTTGGCGTTCCAACTCGTCTTTATAGTCTTTGGTATTAAGAACGATGATAGCTCCTTCTTTGTCCACTTTATAGCTTGTCTTTCTTCTGGGGTTAGATTATTCCGGGTGGGATAGTGGCCATGTTTAAAATCTGCCACTATTTTGTTGACATCCCTATATATGAGATCAATGGTAGTCTCTGCTGCATGGTAAATTTTAGGGGGATTAAAGTTACTCAGTTTACGAAGTCCAATTTTCTCTATGGAAATAAAGGAGGACTCAAGGAGGGGGGGTTCACTTCCATGATGGGGGAGTTCATTAAGGACATTTCGGGATTACCGAAGTGTGCCTTAAGTCTAATTGCTCGAAAGAAATGTTGGAGTTCCTTTTCCAAGTGGAAATCATTCAGCTGTGGTGTGGGACAAAAAGTGACTCAAATCGTCCTTATAGCAGAATCTTATAGCGCTATTGGTCACTCCAGTTACTATCGCAACCAGCCACTTTCCTTACTCTCTCTTCTGCCTCTTAAACTTGGCAGTGTCACTCACCCTGAACTAAAATCATTTACACGCTGCCCCCCGACATGTTTCGCCGTGATCCGGCGTCTTCAGGGGTATGGGCAGTTGGGCAGATATTATATTAGAACTAAGGCTCTGCGAGCTAATAGTTAAGACTAAAGGTTGTAATCATACTAACGCAGCATACACAGCCTGATGCCTAAAACTCCAGTATATGAGACATATCGAAAGGCTTAGTGTCTCTCTACCCTGTGAATTTTAATTATTCACATTTTTTCATTTCTATACACATTATATGTTGAGTTGATACTCGAGTGTTTTAGGTAGTAATTATTAAAGGTGAAGTTTTATGGGCTATCTTTAGCCATTAGAAGTGGTGAGAATGAAAAATGCGTACAATGGCGGTATTACGCCAAACATATATTAATTGAAGTCAATAACGCTACATTCTCAAACCACAGGGGTATTTAGCAACTTATAGGGACAAAAAGTGAGGCCCTTCTGCAATACGTCAAGTTCAATGGGATTTAAAGTGTATGAAGAAATATTAACTAAATTGGTAGTCCTACCTGTGAGCGGGTCTGGATTCGAGCCTCTTGGTGAGTGTCTTGACATCTTGCGGCTCCTCCTCGTGGGTTTGGTCGACGGCCTCGTTGACCTAAAAAACGTTGGTTGGATCGGGTGGGAGGGGCGTCACTGTCAGAGCTGTTGGAACTGCGGTTGGAGTGCTGTCGGCGTGTGCGGTTCCAGGGATTTGGCGCTTGGAGATTATCCTGCCACTTGTAGACACGGTCGTTGGTGTAGTCCTCGGTGTCGCGTAGGAATTTATCCCGTTTTCATTTTTCTGTTGTTTTGCGGAAGTCGGTTAATATTTTATCCAATCCGGTTTTGGATTCCAACCATTCGGTGTTTGAAAGAATGGATGTCAATTGATGCTCTATTGCTGTGAGCTTGGTCTTGAGGTCATTTGTTGATTTTTGCAAAAATTCAATGGTTAATACCGTAAGATCAAGGGAACATTTATTGAGTATGTTTTGAAACTTTATGCAGTAGTCAGGATCATCGTTGAATAAGGTGGGTCTGAGGTTGCTTCTGAGCCCTCGTGGAATACGGTTAAGTCTTTGGTACTCGGCTAAAGTTGCACAGTGTAGTTCATGTGCGATGTGTTTCTTAGCCATTTTTTCATATTCACTGAGTTTTAGCTCCTGTGATGGTATATGGAGAAATTATCTCTGTGTTGTTACTTGTGATAAAATGTTTGAGGCCACATCGACATCATATGAAAAGGTATCCGTGGACATTCGTAATGGTGCGTAAACCCAAACAAAATAGTAGAGTAAATCAAAAGTGGGTTGCACTTGTACACAATGTGAGGTGCTTAAGTGGAGCAGATGTAATCCGAGGTATATCAAACGAAGAATACCACTGCACAGGACCCAGGTGAAAAGTTAGTCAGGACTCTACCCTCTAAACGAACAACTTTTAGCAAATGAAGCAGTGGAAAATAGGAAAAGGGTCATTGAAAAGGGTTTAGGCAGAAACCCTTCTGTCCTGTATGGGAGGCCTGGTTTGATCCTTGGTATGGGGCCCTTACTTCTCTATGTACGCCACTGCGGTCCGCCCATTGTGCGGACAAGAATATCTTTTTTGTGGGTCTGTGGAACGGACATACGGATGTGAACAACAGACTGTGTGCTGACGGCAATTTTTGTGGACCAATTGAAATGAATCCACATCTGATCAGCAAAAAGTGCTGATCGGATGTGGACCAAAAATTTAATTATGGAGTCCACTGTGCTATTTGGAATTTTCAGTGGAACAGACATTTATTTTTTGTACCCTTCTCCAGATTTGTGCCTCCACACAATCATGTCCCTGGGCTCTACAGGCAGTACTTTCCTCCCCATGGCTTGGTTTTTGCTGTGATATGCATTTTCAGCTGTAAGATCTTATATAGACAAGGGGCTTTTCACATCATGGCCAATCAGCTGAATTTACCACAGGTGGACTCAAATCAAGGTGTACTCCAATCAAATTTCAAGATGCCCTTTAAATTTGGAGATACCATAACTAAAATCTTGAGGGGACACTGTGCAGTATATAGTGAGTTCCTTAAAGCAACTTCAAAACTGGCCCATGCATAAGATTCATCCAGAATGTGGCTGATCAGTTGTCCGTCTGTTTCAGTGGTGTAACTAGAAATTACTTGTCCCCACAGCAAATTTTTGAATGCCCTCCTCCCCGCGTTATTGTTGTGACACTAGATGTCGCTGTTACTAATGCTTTACTTGTAGTCTATCTATGCATTATCTATGATGTGCTGTAATTTCCTGTACATTAAGGTGAACTCACTGATTTCTTTATCCTGTCTGTTTGCCATTCACCATGTAAGATGACTGTCACGGACGTTCCTGCGACAGGTAGCAGGAGTTCACTCAGATTGGCAACACGTGGTATAATCTGATATGTTTTCCTTTTTTGTTGCTGGTATTTACCACACCCTTTTCCCTCAGGTGTTGCTGGTGTGGTAATTGTTCCTCCCCTATTTATTGCTGCTTCTCCCTTCCTTTTGGAGGAACAGGTAGACTCATTCCTGTCATTAGTTCCAGGGTCCTATAGGGTCAGTTTGGTTATTAGATTCCTGTATATGAACTCGCCTACCTTTGAGGCCTGTTCATACTGGTAGTTAGTCAGGAATTGAGTCAGGGTTTCCTTTAGGAGGTGTCCATCTTCCTTCGTTAGTTTCCAGGCCTAATCTCCTTTCCCTCCTACGCTCGGTGTGGTTCCCCACCCCACACACACCTGAGCGTGACAGTGACCTTCAGTTATTGCATGCATGTTCCAATAAACCCAGTTCCTGTTACTCCACAATGTCTGATCTAAACTGACTCTGCTGCACCCAGCAACCATACTCTGCAACACCTTGCTTCCCCTAAAGCTACGGCCCTTGTCTTTCTATATGAATGATCTGACCATCAACATACCAAGACTAAACTGGCATATCAGGGGGACAGTTTAAACAAAACTGGCAAATATCAAACTTAAAGAGGACCTTTCACCACTCCTGACATGCCTCTTTTAATAGCTTCATGCATTCCCCATGTAATAACAAGTCTGGAGCATCTATTCTTATTGCTCTATGTTATACCATTCCTTTATTATTTGCACTAGAAGTTATAAATGAATTGCTATTAGCCCTCAGTAAGGGTACAGAGGGGAGGTAACCAGTTGGGGGTGTGTACCTGCACAGTCTGACTCTATCCAATCAGTGCTGCCATTTTCAGACTGTGCAGGTACACACCCCCAACTGGTTACCTCCCCTCTGTACCCTTACTGAGGGCTAATAGCAATTCATTTATAACTTCTAGTGCAAATAATAAAGGAATGGTATACCATAGAGGCATAAGAATAGATGTTCCAGAATTGTTATTACATGGGAAATGCATGAAGCTATTAAAACAGGCACGTCAGGAGTGGTGAAAGATCCTCTTTAAAAAGACTGAAACCACTAGTAACTGCAATATAAATGTCTTTAATAATGAAATGTCTATATAAATGATTAAAAGACATGTAAAAACCATGATCAAATAAGTGTTTTTCTCCCTTCATCCCTGGCTTAGGTGGGGATCTGTCTTTTGCACAGGCGCCGGACTGTAAACTGGTCTAGCACCTGTGCAGTAGATGATGTGTCCATGGACGGGTAATGAAGTGGTCACATGATTAAACCACGTGATCACTTCCATTTTGACTCCAATGGACATGGTGGACACAGCAGTGGGATGTTTACACAGCCATGCATGGGCATTCAGGGACCATGTGACAAGCAGCGCAGGTTAGCTGAAAGTTACATATGTAATTACAGCATTCCCTTGCGTACTCTTTTAGTCTGGATTGTTTTAAAGTGGCCAGCCCCTTTAATATATACTGAAAATTGCCTATCAATATAGCCTCCTGTGCTGTGTTGTGTGTTGGGCCAACATTTTTTAATCTTCTTAATCATGGAAATTTAATAAAGATGCTATTTATCTGTTAGGTGGATATTGTGAAAAAACGGCTATTTGTATTGGTGTGATAAAGTGGCAAATGACCATACAAATTTGCCTGATCATGACATGCACTAGTAGTTTCAGCTGACAATGGCCCTAAAAAAAATCCATACTGAAATATAATTCTCAAATGATGGATGACCAATATAGTCCAAGTTGACCATTTTGGACAATTTTTATCCTATGTGTATTGGCAGTTTGACACAGACCCTGAGGGAGCAGTGCATGACAGAAGGATTCAAAAAGCACCAAAAAATATTTATAACAGGACATGGACATTTACATTTTTAGAAAATATGAATTGTCAAAAAGTAAAATTTTAAAAGATGTGTTATATGGCTCCAAAATAACCAGTACTGTTGGGGATAACATATGCCAGATTTTCATAAATTGGACACTTGTGTCTCATTCAAACCACTACATATGGTCCTTGAGCCAATCCTACTTATGTGTCTACTCTATGCCTTGAAGGTATAATCATCTCAGATAAGATTTTGTTATGACCAGTGTTTAGGTTGCCATGATCTAATCATCTTGCTATTTTGTATCTACAGATCAAACATTTTTTTCTTTGTCCGTCTTCATACTGTTGATGTTCTGGTTATGTACTCCACCCCGATCAAACATGCTGCATCCAGTCCCCACACCAAGCATGTTCACTAAGCCTGTCCCAAAGCACAACCTCACCTACAGAAGGCACCTCAAGCACTTCACTCCACACCTATTACAGTTCTGTATTAAAGAGTTACATTTCAAGTTTCTCAATATTTTATTTGGCCAAATATAGAAAACTAAAGGAGAACAAATGGAACACTATTTCCTGCAGTCCCAAACACGGACAAAGTGTATCTGGGACAGTACTTTACAAACCAGTGCACTCCTTTCTGTTTATTAACGGACATTTGCAGCGGCCTGGAAGGAGCTGGAGCAGAGGAACGGCGTGTTAGCGGCTCTGGCTGTTACAGTCAATCACAGTGGCTTTCCTCACACCATTGCTCCCTAAGGCCAGTGCAGCAAAAGGAGGGCACACCCATTCTTCCCCCAGGGCACACTCTAATGTGCCCATGATGTTGAGTCTTTGTATGGTTGCAAGGCAGTGTGTGTGTATAGTGCAATGGTGCGTGTATGATGCGAGAGTCAGTAACCAGGCCAGAAAAAATGTCTCTCTTTACTGAAGTACAAAATAGGAGTTGTAGTAAATCCAACTATAACAAAGCACAGTTCCAACTGTACACAGTGGCAATTCTTCCCAGATAACAATTTATGGATTTAGGCCAGGATGAGAGTGATGGCCCTCTTCCCTCTCTATACTGTATGTCTCAAGTCTCTTCCAGTAGAATATATGGCAGGCAATAGTACTCTTTTTATGGTGGCTGTAATGTCCACTGAGGGATATAATGGGGGACTGTTATGTCCACTGCGGTTTTAGAGATACGACTGGCGAGGTGTTCAGGTGTGTGGGGTGTATTAACAGTGTCCCTCACTGCAGTAAAGTCTTAACAGCTTTTGGTAGAAGGTTACCTTACTTATTACAATGCTTGGCCATATAGATCCTAGGTTCTCTAGTTCTCTCCTTTGTCTTTCTTCTTCTCTTTTTCCGTTAGGTCATGCAGAGCTCTATGAGTCTCTGTACCTTTTTGGGCCTAAGAAGGGATCACAAGTCACAGCTTCCTCTCTCTTCCAAACTTCAGTCTAGACTGACCTAAGTTTAGGGGTGGGCCGGCCAATACCAAACCTCCTACAAGGGTTGAACCAGGATTGTTAACCACAGCTATGACAACCATACATAATTTTGCTGGGTACAATACATAACAATATATTACATAACAAACCATTAGCAGATACCCCCTACTCTGGGGTGCAGCACGTTTAATTAATGCTGTCTAGTATACATGGATGTAATCAGGATCAATCTTTAAATGGAACATTTGGGAGTGTGTATGGTTTATGAAGAGGTGATCATATCACTTAAACTTATCTTTGGCAGTCCCAATTTGTTGAAAGGATCGGTAATGCACATGCATGATTGCAGATCCTTCAAACACAGGGCACCTTCAGTCAGACCCCTGACAATCCAACACTTACCCCTATCCTATGTATAGGGGATAAGTCTTTGTCATGGAACAACTCCTTTAAAGAGCTAGGTCATCATCTTATCCCATATCATTAGATAGTTGCAGCAGTCTTTTCAGCACAGGCAACTTATCATGAACTGATTTTCAAGAAGACAGATTCAAATCTACATTTCCATGTTGCACAAAATTTCGAGTCTGCTAGATCTGCCCTGTACATGCTATTATCGTAAAGTGGAAACATCTAGGAGTAATAACACGTCAGCCACTAAATGCATCTTCAGTAGCTGACGACCAACTGCCTTTACACATACACCCTCAGTCTGACTGATGAGGAGAAAGCTGCTACTAGACAACAGATCATTATCTCCCAGGAGGGCAAAATAACCAGTTGTGGAAATTCAACTCCCTATATATATATTATATGTGCTGTAAAAACCTAGGTAACAGATGTTATATCTGGTAGGCACTTAAGATATACAAGGATCCAATAATAGACTACGTAAATACTAATTGTAAAATTTTTCTTCATTTTTCTTCATTTTCTCACAGATTGTAATGATGACTTTCTTTTCATGAAAACATGGATGTTACGGTGTAAAAGCTAATGTCAGATAGAGCTGCTATTTATTACTAGATGACTAAAGCTAAAAGTTGCTAGGCAGTGCATACAACTTATCAACAATTAGATAAGGTTCATCTACCTCACATACATCGTACGTAATGAAGTGACTTAAAGATAGAGTATCCTAGACAAAGGGTAAAGGGTTTGTAAAGATTTGCATATTATTTAGAGCAGGGTTCAATACTATACAGATGGGAGTATTGTGTAAGTACATAAGGCCAAGTTCTTTAAAGTGGACATGTCAAAATGATAAAATTCTGTATGCTACCCTTAACGCATACTATGTGTTTGAACTAAAATTGAAACAACAGAAACTTATTGCAGTTATGAGCCGTACTGTAAATGTCTCAGATAGGAAACCACTTTATGCTCAAATATTACGTGCAGAATATGTGACATAATAAGGCTACTTTCACACTAGCGTTTTTAAATTCCGGTATTGAGTTCCGTCAAAGGGGCTCAATACCGGAAAAAAACGCTTCAGTTTTGTCCCCATTCATTGTCAATGGGGACAAAACTGAACTGAAGACAACGGAATGCTCCTGAAAGCATTCCGTTCCGTCTTCAGACCGGAGAACAAACCGCAGCATGCTGCGGTTTGCTCTCCGGTCCAGGCATCCGCACCAAGACGGATCCGGAATGACCCCCAATGGAAGTCAATGGGGACGGATCCGTTTGGTGTGGACACACCAGTAATCCGGATCTGTCCTCCATTGATTTCCAATGGGGGGTCATTCCGGATCCGGCATACATACACACAGACTACATACAAACAAACATACAGACATACATACAAACATACAGACATACATACATACTCACATACTCCCGGGACGCCGGCAGCAGGTCTTCACGCGCCTCCTGCACGCTGCGATGACGTTTCCCCACTGCGCCCAGCAGAGGGCGCTGTGGGGAATCGTCATCAATGTGCGCAGGAGGCGCGTGAAGACGTTCTGCCGGCGTCCCGGGAGTATGTGAGTATGTATGTATGTTTGTATGTATGTCTGTATGTTTGTTTGTTGTAGTCTGTGTGTTGTTTTAATGTGTGTCATGTGTGGGGCCGGAGCGCTGCTCCGGCTCCACACATGTATAGCGTTAGCACGGATCCGTCGGCACGCTTTAGGTGCCGGATCCGTGCTAACGCTAGTGTGAAAGTAGCCTAACATGAAGAGTTATTGCTTCACATATATTAAGGTCAACTAATCCTATCTCAGCATCTCTGTATGGGGGATGTCGGGTCTTTAAAGATGGCACCGCTCAGGAGCTGAATGGGCACCATAACCAACAATGTTTGTGAGTGGAGACAAATCCGATCATGGACATTTAACCTCTCAGATTACATGGTCAATTAAGTCCACAGCAACTGAAGGGTCATTTAATGGAAGCTTGCTGCTTCTGTTGACCAAATGGCTTCCTACAAAGAGAAGGCTACAAGGGCTGACAAAGTAATGTCATAGCAATAGGAACATAGCAATTTTACCATAGACTGCCACCATTTCAACCGATGTGATCTAATGATTGCATGTTCAAGCCCCCTAGGGGGCTAAAAAAGTAAAGAAAAAAAGTTTTGCCTCCCAATAAAACAAAAAACAAAACATTATCAAAAGTCATACCTACCCCAAAATAGTATCAATAAAAGCTACAGCTCGCCATGCAAAGCCCTTACAAAGCTCCATAGACAGAAATATAAAAGTTATGGGTGTGATGAATATCCCATAACAAAAACATAACAAAAGGAAAATACATTCATTACTGTTCAGCATAAAAAAAAGTGTAATTTCTACCGCCACCCGTAAAACAATGGCACGATTGTGTTTTTCTCAAATTCTTATATATTGCATTTATTATAAATACTGCCATTAGAAAGTACAACTTGTCTCGCAAAAAAACAAGCAGGCATATGGTTAAAGGAATGGAAAATTAAAAAGGTTATGGCTTTTGGAAGTAGAAAACAAAATAATGAAAATTGTTTATGATGGGACAGGATTAAAGGAAATCTGTCACCTACATCATGGCAATTGAAGTAAAGCAATTTCCTAATAGCACGTATTACCTTATTCCCAAGTGTACCTTTGTTTGAAAGATTGGGATGTTCGATCTTCTTAAAACTCAGTTTGTTTGATATGTAAATTAGCCAAGTAAGGAGCCCAGAGGGGCGTTATGTTGGTATTAAGGAGCCCAGGCACACCTCCTGTTAGTGCGTGCCCAAGCCCGCCTCCTCTCTACTCTGACTGCAATGTGTCCGCCCACCCCCTTGCTAAGGGATACACATACCATCCATAACTCCGCCTGCCCTTTCCCTGCTGCATCCGTTGAATCAGCGTGTGCACTGCGTGTCAACTGGGCATTGAAGCGCTTCTGCTCCTTCGTTTCGGGCACAGGCTGATTCAGATGCGATGCAGCAGGGTCAGGACAGGAGTTATGGTTCATATGTGACATAGCAAGGGGGTGGGCGGACACATTGCAGTCAGAGCGGAGAGGAGGCGGGCTTGGGCACTAACAGGAGGCGTGCCTGGGCTCCTTGATGCGAACATAACGCCCCTCTGGGCTCCTTACTTGGCTAATTTACATATCAAACAAACTGAGTTTTAAGAAGATCGAACCCCAATCTTTCAAACAAAGGTACACTTGGGAATAAGGTAATATGTGCTATTAGGCAATTGCTTTACTTCAATTGCCATGATGTAGGTGACAGATTTCCTTTAAAGGGCATCCGGCAGCAGATTTGTACTTATGAAACTAGTTGGCCATAGATGCCTTCAGCTGCCAAACAGCTCAGCTAGTTTCATAGGTACAAATCTGCTGCTAAATTCCTGGGCAGACATCTTACATACTGTACCTAGACAAGATCACACAACTTATTTCTTATTTCATTAAATCCTTCCTCACATTCATTTTTTACTAAACTCTAGTCTCGATTAATGAGACCTTCATTGGATGGCCACCTTCCCATTTAATTAAATTATTTGTTATTCTTCTCAACTGGTCCTTAGAATATTAAAACTTGTCATGCTGGAGGCCGTTGGTTATACAGAAAATACAGATGAAATGTAAAATGAATTAGTTATATCCAGTCCTCATTTTGAAAACTGTACTTGCGGCAGAGGTGAGGCAAGTCTCATGATACGGGTCGTGCTATTCATGGCAATATATTCCAATGACATGTAAAAAAGTAATAATATAATTCTGTTTCACCAAATACGCATATATATATTTTTGAGTTAGGTTAATATTTATATAGTTTGTAACCCCAAATTTTCTATTCCTGCTTGTAAACTCATCACTACTTGTATGTAATTACTTCGTAAAAAAAAAACTTTTCCCTCTTAGTCATCTTCAAGTAAAGGCCAAAAAGAAAACTCCTTTAATACAAGCTCAGTCCACCTGCCTGTTGTTTTGTTAACACTGGCTCAATCTGTTAGGTGACTCACAGCAATGACTAGTATGTTAAAAATAACACGGTGGAGAGCACCGCCTAATATTTGATAAATATACTGTCTAAGAACAGGTAGATAAAAGGAACGTGCAATCACTAAATTTAGTGAAGCTATGCAATAGGTGAAAAAACAAGTGTAGAATTTTGTGGGTTATCCTATCATTATGCCACGCCGATTCGCATTTTAACACAGAAACATTGAGCCAGATCTATTATTCCTGTCTAATAGACTGTAAATGAAGGGCTCATTTACAAGAGCCGATACAAAGGGCAATGATGGGAAATGATACTGATCACTGCCTGCTTGTCCAGATGTACTTGTGGCAATCATGCCCTTTGTATGGGGATGAACAATCGCAACTATAATCGTTTCTCCCCATACATTTGGTTGTTGTGTACACAGGGTGATGTGCTGCCGACAAAGAAGATTTTGTGACACCTAAACAATCGCTTCACCTGACAAATGAGGCATTCGGTGATCCGCAGCACATTTTATAGAACATTTGTTCCGATAATCTGCCTATGTAAATAGACAAAGGAAAAAAAATCTCCTATTTTTACGTACTGTCCAGAAATTTCTGGACAGTTGGCAACCCTTACCCTTAGACTGAACGCTCATGCACTCGACCATATGTATTTTGCGGTCCGCAAAACATGGATCTGCAAAAAAAAAAAAAAAAAAGGATGACGTCCGTGTTGCATCTGTGCAGTGCACTCCTGTGAGATGCAAGTGCTTGACAGAAACGGAAGTGAAAAATCCTCCAAATAAAAAAGAAAATTATAAAAGAAAATTATACTGGACAGAAACATTTTTTGCTTTACTATAGTTAAAATTATGGTTTGTATTTTCTCCAAATAATTTATTTTTATTAATTTGTAGCATGACTTCTTTAATATGCTCAGAACATAGGATACACTTCTGTTCCATTTTTTTTTTGGTGTTTTTTTTTACGTTTACTTTTCATGTACAGAATAATCCCTTGTAAAAAAAAAACAAACAGTAGAAACCTTCCATAAAATAAAACTGGCCATGTGCTTTAGAATAATGTTGGCCAAACCTGCCAATCCAAGGCAGCTGGACCTTGCCCGATCCTTTTGTTCCCAGGAAGATAAGCTGCTGCTGAAGGTGTATGGCAGAGGCTTACTGCTCTCTCCCCATTCAGATTTCATACACGCTGTGTCTTGCATGCAACGTATGGGGGTAAGAAGCTCCCAGTTAATTGGCAGGAACAGAGAGAAAAATACGAGATCTGGTTGTCAGTAGAAGAACCTTGAAATAGCTCCTCAGAAGACATTTGTGCTGGCTTTAAATAGATATAGCTGTGTATGCCTGACCAAACTGCAAGATATTCTAGTGACGCTGGAGGGTACAAGAATGTGTTCTATGTTACTCTGCAATAATGGGATTAGCCGTTCTATGGGTGTGCTAATGGTCTTTGCTTGTATGGCTTGTTGGAGAATAAAGCCTGCTTTGACAGAACATATTCACTATGACATTTTCAGCATCTATATGGGAAACTCCCATGGTAACACAAAGGCCATAAGCACATGGAACATATATTCTACCCTCAATCATCTGATTTCACTTTAGGTGCATTCTATTTTGAAGATCGTCTGTGGGTTTGGTAGAAAGAAAAATATCTGAAATTTTTTTCTGGATCTTTATCAAAGGCGAAGCCAGCCATTTTACACCAAAAATATTTACATTTTCTATGTTATGCCGCTCTTGCCTCTTATGAAATATTAAATAGATGAGGCATAGCCGAAGTAGCTTTCCATGGTTTGGCAGATTTACTATAATTTATAGCAGAAGCTGATTTAAATTATAGTCCATCTATGCAGGGGTACACCACCAATGAGGTGAAGTGAGGCAATTGCCTCAGGCAACAGCAGATAGGGGCAAGAGGGGGCCAGCAGAAGGGCCATGGATAATGAGAGCTTCCATTGTGGAAACGCTCATCTCTACATATTCAACTGCATCGCTGTACTCAAGATAGGAATGCAGATGAATGCCATGATGGGGCACTAGTTCCGGTAGCCTCTCAGAGGCTGGTGTCATCATTATCGCTCTGCCTGAGCCGGGCTGCATAGAGCTCAGGGCACAGACTAGAAGAGGTCCGTGCCTTACACTGCATCACTGACAGCAGAATGGAAGTAAGTATTTGAGTTTATTATTTTTATTTGGCAGCATGCTGTTGGGCCACATTGAGGTGTGGGTCATTATTTTGGGGATATTATGGCTCTAAAAAGTAGCATTTTTATACTGGCACACATTATACGGGGGTCACTATGGGGACTACTGGGGGCATTAACAGGGGGTTATTTTTTGTAATGACATGTTTTAAGGGAGCATTTTTTGTACTGGCACATAAAGGGGCATTTTTTCGTACTTAGCGCACATTATGAGGGAGCATTATATTTCTGGAGGCAAAATAAGGGACATTATTACTATTGGGTGCACTGTTACCACATAGTGCACTCTGGCAGAGAATTATTACTATTGGTGGGACTTTTGGGAGGACTGTTACATTGGGGGCCACCCTGGCACAGTATCAGCTTAGCACAATTATTTTTAGAGGACACTATGTTTACGCACTATACGTTTCAGGGACACTATTTGCAGGGTGCAGTTATTCTTTAGGGCACTGTGTGCCAATAATTATTGAAGGGGAACTATCTGTGTGGTAATAGTATTTTCAAGGGGATTTTCTGTAGTATAGTATTGGGAAGCACAGTGGGCACAGTATTACAGGTGGAAGGATGGAATGTTCAGAAGGTGGGGAGGACGATGGAAAAGTAGGAAACAAAGATGTCTGTTTGACAAACTCTGCAGAGTCAAGAGATGGCTGAAAGAAATCATCATGGCGGTCTGGTCTGAATGGAGAAGATAAAGAAAAAGAACGTCTACATCAGAGTACACGTCACTGGATGTAAAAGGTATGTGAATATGTATTACCCTGTATGTTTTTTAGCGCTGTATGTAATGTTTTCCAAGTATGTCTTTAACAGTAGGGCTGGAGGGAAGGGGTTAGGGTAAGTAGTTGGCATTAGGGTGGGGGCACCATTTGAGTTTTCGTGTCAGGCATCAGAAAGGCTAGGTGCACCCCTGCATCTATGCCAGCTTCAAGCTTTTCAAACAGGTTTATTACTACTACAGCCAGAAAATCACACAAAAGTTTTACCTGTTATGACTTTTTGACTTTAGGACAGTTCACAATGCACCAAATTTATTAAAGGGGTTACCCTAAAAATGTGAAACTCTTTTACTCACTTTTTTTTCCTTTTAGGTTCTTTCGCAGCGCTGATATGTGCTGCAGGCTTTGGTAGGTCAGTGCTCTAAAACTAGTGAATTCTATCACCTGAAATCAGCGGGTCTGTCAATACACTACAGTCATGGCCAAAAGTTTTGAGAATGACACAAATATTATATTTTCACATGATCTGCTGCCCTTTGGTTTTTATGTGTGTTTGTCAGACGTTTTTATCACATACAGAAATATAATTGCAATCATATTATGAGTAACAAAAGCTTATATTGACAGTTAGAATGAGTTAATGCAGCAAGTCAATATTTGCAGTGTTGACCCTTCTTCTTCAGGACCTCTGCAATTCTCCCTGGCATGCTCTCAATCAACTTCTGGACCAAATCCTGACTGATAGCAATCCATTCTTGCACAATCAATGCTTGCATTTTGTCAGAATTTGTTGGTTTTTGTTTGTCCACCCGTCTCTTGATGATTGACCACAAGATCTCAATGGGATTAAGATCTGGGGAGTTTCCAGGCCATGGACCCAAAATCTCTATGTTTTGTTCCCTGAGCCATTTAGTTATCACCTTTGCTTCATGGCAAGGTGCTCCATCATGCTGGAAAAGGCATTGTTGATCGCCAAACTGCTCTTGGACGGTTGGGAGAAGTTGCTCTCGGAGGACATTCTGGTACCATTCTTTATTCATGGCTGTGTTTTTAGGCAAGACTGTGAGAGAGCCGATTCCCTTGGCTGAGAAGCAACCCCACACATGAATGGTTTCAGGATGCTTTACAGTTGGCATGAGACAAGACTGGTGGTAGCGCTCACCTCGTCTTCTCCCAATAAGCTGTTTTCCAGATGTCCCAAACAATTGAAAAGGGGATTCATCAGAGAAAATGACTTTACCCCAGTCCTCAGCAGTCCACTCCCTGTACCTTTTGCAGAATATCAGTCTGTCCCTGATGTTTTTTATGGAGAGAAGTGGCTTCTTTGCTGCCCTCCTTGAGACCAGGCCTTGCTCCAAGAGTCTCTGCCTCACAGTGCGTGCAGATGCACTCACACCTGCCTGCTGCCATTCCTGAGCAAGCTCTGCACTGCTGGTAGCCCGATCCCGCAGCTGAAACACTTTTAAGAGACGGTCCTGGCGCTTGCTGGTCTTTCTTGGGCGCCCTGGAGCCTTTTTGGCAACAATGGAACCTCTCTCCTTGAAGTTCTTGATGATGCGATAGATTGTTGACTGAGGTGCAATCTTTCTAGCTGCGATACTCTTCCCTGTTAGGCCATTTTTGTGCAGTGCAATGATGACTGCACGTGTTTCTTTAGAGATAACCATGGTTAACAGAAGAGAAACAATGATGCCAAGCACCAGCCTCCTTTTAAAGTGTCCAGTGGTGTCATTCTTACTTATAGATTGATCTCCAGCCCTGTCCTCATCAACACCCACACCTGTGTTAATG
This sequence comes from Rhinella marina, assembly GCA_900303285.1. Lineage (NCBI taxonomy): Eukaryota > Metazoa > Chordata > Amphibia > Anura > Bufonidae > Rhinella > Rhinella marina. The sequence goes on along the minus strand of ONZH01012425.1, from coordinate 143,272 downwards.
GAGCAATCATTGAAACGATGTTAGCTGGTCCTTTTAAGGCAGGGCTGCAATGATGTTGAAATGTGTTTTGGGGGATAAAGTTCATTTTCTAGGCAAATATTGACTTTGCAAGTAATTGCTGTTAAGCTGATCACTCTTTATAACATTCTGGAGTATATGCAAATTGCCATTATAAAAACTGAAGCAGTAGACTTTGTAAAAATGAATATTTGTATCATTCTCAAAACTTTTGGCCATGACTGTATACTGCAGCATATGTTAGCTGACAGGTCCCCTCTAAGGCCTGTTTCACAGCCTTCCGGCATAGAGTGCTGGGAATCGGCTGGACAAAAACTGCTGAACAGCTGTGTATGTCCGTCTGTTTCTCATATTTGCTGGATTATGGCCAGTTCACCACCGAACACCATTATACTGTAGTTAATAGGGCTGGATGGCATTCCGGCAGCGTTCAGCAATGCCGAATCCAGCAGACTGTTTCCATCTGGAACAGCCTGCCAGATCGGTAAACGCTAGTGTGAAACTAGCCTAGAAAAGAATTTCTAAGACCAAGTTTATCTACAGTACTTTCATGCCATGTGCAATATTTATTTTCCATTTTGGTGCTTCTTTTGTGTTTACTAGACAATTTTTAAAAAGGTCTAGAAAGCGAACATGTGGTGCAACGCATAATAATGGTATAAAATAAGCCATCCATTGTGCTAGATTTGATATATTTGATATAAATATTAGACAGCATTAGTAAATCAGCCCTAATCTGTTTAGTTAGCCTAATATTTGCCCTTAGCTACCACAAAGTTAGAGCTCAGACCTATATTTGGCACAAGTATATTGACTAGGTCACTGATTACACCTACATAAAACGGTAAAGACAAATGCCCATCATGTTCAACCTTTTACAGATCTAATGATTCGGTCCAATCAAAGACCCTCTAGGTGACAGCCCAATTTTTCATCTAAGTTCTTGCCTGGCTGCACAAGACCATTCAGATAAATTCTCTGCTTCTTAGTTGCTTTTTCTTTTGTGTCTGTAATAATACTTTTACAGTTAAGCATTCCACAGGTTAACCACTTATATTATGTAATATACTGAAATCACCTTTTTTTTGTGTTTTTTATGCATCTTAACATCATTGCTTTAGCAGCTGCTGCTCGGCCTTGAGGGTACTGCTGCAATGCTTCTTGTTAACTGGTCTTTCCACATTGTTCATCACAGTTGCATTCCATTTGCCATTTAAAAGGCATCTGTCAGCGGATTTGTACCTATGAAACTGGCTGACCCGCTACAGCTGAAGGCATCTGTGTCAATCAAAGTGCCGGGGGCGCAACAGTTGCAGAGAGAGCCGAGCCTCTTGGTGTAACGGCAACACCCCCTTTGCTCCTAAAGGCTCGTGCATATATTTAAACATCATTTATCTCAGTGATGCAGGCACATATGAACATGGGACCAACACAGATGTCTTCAGCTGCCAAGTGCACATGTAACAGGTCAGCCAGGTTCATAGGTACAAATCTGCTGACAGATGGCCTTTAATGTGCCATGCTTGTGGTTAAACATTTTGTTCTCTCTAGGAATAGGGCACGTGCCCTTGTTTATATTGACGGGCCTAGATCTAAAATGATTATTAGAATCTATCAAAGGCAAATAAAGAAATCTTGCTGATGAATTAGCTAGATTGCTGTATTGACCTTTGATAGACTTGAACATAGTAATGCACCCCTATGCTGCTTTTGTTCCAAAATAAATAGGCTTCATCTTGGTAATCTTTCTGGGTACTGCTTACTTTTTTTTAAATTTTTTTTTTTACTACTTTGGTCACCAAGCTTGTTCTGCAGCGTCCTGCTGCTTATATAGAGGTCCACTGCTTAGTGGGAAAAACATGTTTTTGTGCATTTCCTGTGTGTACTGCAGAATGAGTTAAAAGGCTGTTAAAATTACTAGGTGGGACTGTTCCACACTCCCCATAGGAAGGAGTAGGGGACAACAGGGAGTTACAGTGAAGTGAGTAGAAGCAAGAGCTGCCCTGGAACAAAACCAGCCAGAGAAGAGAGAAGATGTAGAGAAAAAGCTTCAAACCAGCCTCTGAGGGAGAAAAAAAAAAGAGAACATTGTGGAAAATACCAGCGTGCAAACAAAGTGCATGAAAAATTGCCTGAGAGATTTGTGGACTCCACAGCCACTTTGCCCAGGGGATGATAGGCTTTGGGAGCCCGCACATACTATACCGGCAGACCAAGATTCTGCACTACAGCACTACATCCCGCAGAGGAAACCTATAGTACTGCACTGGTAGTATAAGAAGACAAGAAAGTTAGTAAGTACAGAGAGCAGCAAGAGAGGTTTTGTGCCCCTATTTTCTTAAAGCTAGAGAGAGAACCATAAGGAACGTTGCTCCAGAGAAGGAACTTAACTTGTTAACAGCCTTGGAAAGTGAAAGACCTGTGGACATTGCAATCTGTGTAAGAGTTGCTAGTCCATGAATGCTGAGAACTGTGAATGCTCTATTTGAACTTAAAGGGGTTGTCCGGGTTCAGAGCTGAACCCGGACATACCCAGGTTCTCACTCCGGCAGCTCTCCTGAACAGGGTATCGGAGCATCTCATGCTCTTTTGTTTGTAAACATTCCGGCCGGCAGTGAGTTCGGTGACGTCACCGGCCGTAATGGGCCGGCTTTAGCGCTGCCCTAGCCGTTTGAATGGCTAGGGCAGCGCTAAAGCCCGCCCATCAGCGCCGATGACGTCACCGGGCTCACTGCTGGGCGGAAGTCTCCGCCTGGCAGAGCCCGGTACGTCACCGGAACCGGGCTAAATTCCTTTGCCCTGCGCTAATTAGCGTAGGGCAAAGGAGGGCATCGGAGCATAGGATGCTCCGATGCCCTGTTCAGGCGGGCTGCCTGGGTGAATTGAAAGGTATGTCCGGGTTCAGCTCTGAACCCGGACAACCCCTTTAAGGACCGCTCATCTGTTAACCCGGACTCCTCATTGCCTCATACCTCAGAACTCATTTCCACCAAGGGCACTCCACCTAACTCCAGGCAGAAACCCCGAAGTGAGAGAGTGCCCCAAAAGGAAAGAAAAGGTGCACCCTTCCCATCACTGCACAGCCCCAAGGAATGCAAGAGTGAGGACTGCCATCTCCATCATTGCCACCAACATTCCTGTCCTCCACTTCTCTTCCCCCTCCAGGGCCGGGGCATACATTGGTGCCATAAACAGGATAACTCTTTTGTATCGACTTGTGAACTGCTTATGTGTGTGGCTGAAAAGAGACTTTATTGTGCTGAGAGTCCAGAAGACTGTTACAGGCATTATAAATAACTCTGCTTGTTGTCATGGAATGGACTGTATTTATGTTGCTGCTGACCAGCCCATGGTGGGTGGGGGTTAACTACAGAAATTATTGCTGTGCCCTCAGTGCTGAGAACCGCCCCCTTAACAGCGGTAAACTATCCCTTGCAAAACGCGGGAAAAGAATTAGTGCTGCGTCACCATTAATTTTACCTTAAGCCTCATTCACACGTCCATGTCCGTGACGTAATCCATGATTAGGTGGTCAGTGATTCATCCTCGAAGATGTCCGTGAAGGCTCCATGTTTGGTCCATGTGTCCATTTTTTGCTCTCCATGTGTCATCCGTGTTTCACGGACAGTGTATAGCTCAAAATTAATTTTCATTGCATCCCCTCCTAACCGTCTGGGAAACATGGATGGCATCCGTGTTTTTCACTGATCCATAGACTATAATGGGCGTGATGGATCTGTGAGCACGGACAAAATAGAGCATTCTTCCGTGCTGAAACCACGGACCCTGCTAAAACACATGTAAATACACACATTAAAATGAACGGGTACATGTGGAGAACACGTTCAGCACACGTCTGTGAATCACTGATGTGTGAATGAGGCTTTATGCTGCCAAACGTCTGTACCCCTGCCAAGCATAGAGAATCAAGCCCAGGGGTGCACCACCAATGAGGCCAGGTGAGGCAACAGCCTCAGGCAGCACCAGGTAGGGGCAAGAGGGGGGGCAGCGGAAGGGCCATGGGCAATGAGTGCTTTCATTGTGCCAAAGGGGTTATGTTAAGGGGGGGGGGCGGAGGGGGGGGGGGAACAACCTTTTAAAGATTTAGCCTCAGGCAGCAGAAAGGCTAGGTGCACCCCTGATCAAGCCACCACCCTACTAATGCAAGTGACCCTAGAGAGCGGGATCAGATCCTGCTTAGAAGAGAGTTGGTGGGCAACAAGTGAAACTGCAAGTGAGATGAGATTGAGGCTGACCAACATGACAACCGTAAGGCAGAGATTAGAGTCATGGCTGAAGCTGATGTCATTCAGTCACCCAGTGGCTAGCTCCAGCAGGGACCTCCAAAGCCAAGGAGTGCCCCAAAGGAAAGAAAAGGTGCTCCCTTTCCCTTCACTGCACAGCTCCAGGGAGCGAGTGAGGCCTGCCACCATGGGTAACTACTACCTCCATCATTGCCACCACCACTCCCGTGCTCCAATCCCTTTTCCTGGGCCCACTGCAGTTCTTATACACAGGCAATTAGAGAGAAAAAAAAAGCATAAATTGTTGTGTTTGTAATTTTAGTAGGGTCACATTATATAAAGATGCCTCCTCTGAAATTGTTTGCCTTGTTTTATCATACACTAATACCACCAAGTCCATTTTGCCCAATGATTTACCACTGAAAGCAGTTATCCAGGAAAATTTATGACTTATCCTCAGGATAGGTCATCAATACCAGATATGTGGGGGTGCGACATATGGGACCCCCACCGTTCTGCTGTTAGAAGAGACTTTGAGCACTGCAGCCTCTTCCTAGGGCAGTGACATCACTGTACATTGGTCTTTCAAGTCTGTGGGGCTGAGCTGCAATACCAAGCACTGCCACTATACAGTGTACAGCGCTGTCCTTGGAAAGCTCCTGGGAGTCTGCATCTCTTACCAGCGCTTCGTGAGCTCCTTAAAACAGCTGATTGGAAATCAGATATTCCCTGCAGTGGAAGCAGTCGTCCCAGTCTCAAAATCTTATGTGTTTCCAGATGATTGGAGGACCCACGTATTTTCTGTCAGGGCTGCTCCTGCAGGCTCAGGTACCATAGTGGTCATAACGTGTATATGAAGTCACAGGGGAGATTTTGCAGCAAATTTCTACATAACGATCCGTTTTAGGATAAACAGATTTGTTTCACTATACTAGTGCAGTACCTACTGCAAATGGGTTAATGTCCATTGTAAATATAATTTTTCTATGTGATGTTTGTTAATTCAAGAGCTCAAATGGAAACACAGTTTAGTTTTTGTACAGCCTAAACTACCACAATAAAGGGACTGGTTACTGTTTAACAGGCCTCATTATTGCCTTGCATTTATCACATTCTCTGCCCCACATGACGAAGGAGCCGTGCCTTGCACCTCTAAACCTCACATCGTTAAGGGCACCCCACTTAACACCAGGTAGGAGCCCTAGAACTCAGAGTGCCCAGGGGGAAAAAATGGTGCGCCCTCTATTCACTGCACGGTCCAGGGTGAGTACCACCACTGTGAACTAAGAGTACTACTACAACCATCATGGCCACTACCACTTCTCCCATCCTCGCCTCCCCTCTGGGTCACTGCACTAGGATATTTCATTTTTTATATGTATGTGTTCTGAGCCTCTATACCATATATATATATATATATATATATATCATCAGAACTTTAAAATGTTTATGTTGAGACTCAGGAGGTTTTTTTTTTTTTTTTTTTTTTTACACTTTCATCATAGCTTCCAATGAAACACAATACACAAAATGATGTTTTAACATTCATTTTAATTTTGGTTTAATTTGCTGAAAATATCTGGACCAAAATGAAGAAAATAAGAATACCGAAAGACAATGACGATCTCTGAAACGCTCCCTTCTTGTATTGTGCATCCATCCATAATCTTTCTCAGTGTAAGGCCCCTTTTACATCACATACGGGAGATCTGTTCTACCATCTTTTTACGTTAAGAGGATCGAAATGCAGCTCAAAAGAAGGGAAACATTCCCTAGGGAAATATTGGCCTTCTTTTGGCAGAAAGGGTCTAAGGTCAGTCTGGGAAACACGGGCCGTGTGTCAGCCACATCTCTTGGACTGACCTCAGCACAAACTGACCGCTTCATAGAGATATATGGTGCAGTGAGTTGCTATTTGATCGCAGGTCTAATGTACTGTACTCACATTATCTCAGTACAGTACATTAGCCCCACGATTAGATAGCAACTGACTGCACCATAAATCTCTATGATGCAGTCAGTTCTGGTCAGGGGAACCACGGTTGGTCCGAGAGTCGTGTCTGACACATGGACTGTGTTTCCCAGACTGATGATCAGCCCTCAAGATCCATTATTTCTCTCCAGTAGCAAAGAGCGACAACCTTGCTTAGCAATGCACTTTTATGAATTTCTTCAGAGGAAAGTGCATTTCTTGCAGGGAGAAGGCTAGTGAAAACACTTAAGGTATACAAACTGAAAAACATTTCTTTGTTTTGATGTATTGAAGTATTAAGACTTAGATTAAAATACAATAAAGTTGCCACTACCGGTGTGTTCTTAAAATTTGGCAGGGGAAAGAAAAAAAAAGTCATCAGAAAGCAATACAAAATAATAAATAATACAGTTAAGTTAAAAAATGATGGAAAAAATGTTGGGTTGAGTTGTTTTGCTCCCAGCATGTTTATAGTTTCATTGCCAATTAGTTTGAAGACTTTTCTTTTTCTATCCCTTAAAAAAATATCCACGTCATGTCTCAAGGTCGTGTGGGCGTGCGCAGCTATACATACAAACACGCACACGGAAACATGTTTGCATTGGATTATTGGCCAAGACCAAAGACTGCGCAAATAAAATTACTCATGTTCCTATAGATCCCCTCCAGCAATAATTCTTGAACTAAATTCTATTCTCCCACCTCTTTCATTTTTTTAGTGCTATCAAGTTTATTTTACTTGCAACCCTTAACCCGTGTGTTTTTTTTCCTTTGACTTTGCATGTAGACGGGGGTATTACATGGTAGCTGCAGTATTTTCAAGTAGATAGGGAAGTTCCAACCAAGGCACAAGGAATTAAATTCAAGTCACTGTCAACCACCAAGGATAAATAACCGGTGTGGTATACAGAGAATAAGGATATACAAGGTATGTGCCTGCACAATTCAATATGCCAGCAAATACAGTATGGTAAGCTCACATTAAGGCAGCAGCTTGTAAAGGGATTAACCTGAACTAAGCAGCACATTGCGTGCCCAGACTCAGTGCAAACATTGAAGGATGTCACCATTGTTGCCACTGTTTTTTTTAAATACTACACTCCTTGATTCTATCGTAATGTCATCACAGTCTGACATTCTTAGGTGGTGTTTTAGGCAACGTTGAGAGTCCCAACCAAGGACTCTGCGACCACTCTCCTTTGTCTTCAGAAGACTCTTTATGGTAGCAAGTACACACCGTAGGTACCTTAGCTCAACTCTCGACCAATGAGAACCGCAGTCCTGTAAACCTGCATCGCTTCTTCTTCTGCCACACCTAAAGACAGACAGCTCTCTGCCACCCGTCCCCGATAGCATCCCATATCCCAGAGCCTGGGACCATCATTTTCATTGTCCTCATCTGTGTCTAACTTCAGAAGATCTTCTGCGGAGATACTAACCCTCATAGATCTATTTTTTCCTCTTGGACGCTCTCTGTACCGAGTGGGAAAGTCTAGTAACTCAAAGGACTCAGTGGAAAGAATGCTTTCTTGGCTAACAGTAGACTGTGCTTTCTCACGAGCCAGCGTGCCGACAGGTAACTTTTCATTCCTTAAAGAACAGTCTACAGCATCAAAAGACAACTCCGGGGCTGCTCCAGCAGAAGAGAACTTTCCATTGCGCTTGAGAATTCCTTTCCTAACCACACTGGTGGCTGCTTCTTGTTGTCCATTTGTACCAGTATTCAAAGCTTCCATACTTGTTGGCACAGTAAATACAGGCGAATCATCGTTTTCTCCCATCGGTGAACCCTCACTGTGCTCAGGAGAGGAGTAATAGCCAGACTCTCTCTGCTGAGGCTTCTTTAAAATGCCTTTTTTAGGAGCAGGTGGCACAGTAGGAGGCTTTTCCTGAGAGTCCTGAGGTGCTGTTACCTGACTCATATTTTCCCTCTTGGATCGCTTCAGTGAACGTTGGCGGGTTACTGTTGCCCCTGGAAGATGTTGCCGTAAAAACGAGCGCATCTTAGCACTATTATCCCACAAAGGACGGGAGGATTTCCGAAGCCATTCACCAACAATTGAGAATGGGGAGTCTTTGGTTGATTCTGGTTCACAAAGTGAGTGTTGATATCCCCAATTCACCCACCAGTGAGAGGCCACGTCAGTCAGGGTGGCCCTCCTCTCAGGGTTTACCATTAGAAGCCATCGAATAAGTCCACATGCATCTGCAAACAGAAAGGCAGCTTATTAGTGGGAAACAGTAAAGAACAGAAAAGAAACTCCTAGAATACAAATACAACATTATTTGCAGATCACACCAACTGGATTATAAACTCATTGCATAAGCGCAAACAAGCTAATGTCTGGGAGATGTTACACAGCTTACTTACCCGAGGGGTGGCTTGGCTCTTTGTAAGCACCGCAGCTGATTTGGGTCACTAGCTTCTTGTAATCCTGCCCATCAAAGGGCATGCAACCATGGACCAAAATGTAAAGCAGAACTCCTAGGGACCAGCTATCGACCTGGAAAATAGGAAAAATGTTATTAATGTAGAGTATACAGGCCTTACATCTGTGTTCAGAATTCTGTTTTTCTGGTCCATAATAAGAGCGGGAGAACAGAATTCAAGCTGTAAGGGATCAGTCACTAGTACACTAACCGAGCCCAATGGATCAATTGGGTTTTGTCATTTTACCGAAAAAACATTAGTGACATATGCTTCAAATACAGCCTCCAACACAGATATGAACAAAGCCTTAAAGGGACAATAAACCCTGAAAAAAACATAAGACAATAGGGATAGCAATAAGCAGTTTAGGAGAGATCTTGCAGACAAAGAACTTTCTCCTTCCCCCAGTCCTCTCCATTGTCAGCTACAGAAGGGCTAGGTGCACATGTATGACCTCACACACTCTACAGGAAATTCGGGAGAAGGGCAAGGCTTGTGTCACACTGAAATGCCGGAGCTGCTTAGGTGTCCCTGTTATCCTCATAGTGCTGACTCCATGTATGGAGACAACCAGAGAGCGGAAGGAAGGGGGTTACCCCTAAGAATTCTGACAGTGCTTAATAAGACTTGATAGGTGCCAGATTATCAGTATCTGGGATTACTGGATGATCATAGAAAAGTATCTAAAGTTCAATAACCCCTAAACCTATGCATATTTATGGCTGTAAATAACCACTATGCTCTAGGAAATTTCACCTGAATGATGGAAGTACAGATTTATGCACGATAGGAGTCAACCCTACTAATTAAAAAGAATGCCCATATACATTTGGCAAGTACTGCTACATAAAATGGTATTTCATAAGACCAGGAGTGCAAGACTGAGCAGGCGTAACCACTTCGGATTCAATAACAGTTACGGTAGCAGACTGTAGACATTAGAGCTGCTTGAAGAATAAAGTAAAAAGTCAGTTTGTAGATTATGATCACCCATAATTCAGAATATATGATAATTTAGTAGCTATCAAGTCCCTCTGACGATGACTCTGATTTGCAGCACTAGTGCCCTGAGATCATGTCTGTTCAGAGAAATGACTCTGTATGTGGCTGCACGACCCCCATACACCTAATACATGTCCATTTCACAAGGCCAAAGAACAGTCCAATTACTGGGAACAAATGTTCGTACAAACACTTGTTTCTGATCACTGCGCCGTGTAAATGTGCTGCCGATTTCCCACCAAGCTTTGATGGGCGATAAATTGGCACCAAAAAAATCCTTGTTTGACGGCAACGTGTCACCTTGTGAACAGGGATGTGCGGCCAACAAACAATAAAACTTTATTGGGGGGGGATAAACGATCATGGTAACAGTCGTTCAACCCCATGCAGAGGGCATGATTGATGCATGTAACTAGCAGGTAATCAATGGTTAGGAATGAACTTCCATCATTCCTGTAAAACGTCTGAACAAAATGAACCTAGTATGTCTATAATTGTCCATCACAAATAAATACATACTAGGGCCAATATCATAGGTAGCCAATGGACCAAGTTATTCTGGAGTGTAAGAGGATACTAGAGTACCTGGAGGAAACAAATGCAAACACATGAGAACCAAACTCTCTGCAGGCTTCAAGATGCAAGCGCTGAGAAGTTATAGTACTAGCCTCCCAGTAGACTATATATCTGCCTTGTATGTAGGTCACACTGTTTTGGAAAAATCATTAAAGGGGACTCGGGTCATCAGTATGTGACTGGTGGAGTAACCCCTGCCAACCAGCTGCTTGAAGGTGCCTGGCCTGTGACGTCACTTCCATCGGTCACATGGCCTTTCAGATGACTGGGACTTAGCTGCAATACCATGTATGACGCTGTGCTTGGTATACTACAGCCGACTGGCAGGGGTGCAGGGAGTCAGATACCCACCATCAGATCACTTCTTCAGTATTTAAGAACACAATGTATTTATACGTCATAAAGAGAAACAATGTATTCTCACCTCTGGTCCGATATATGGCCTGCCATTAACTATTTCTGGAGATGCATACAGCGGACTGCCACAGTAGGTCTGAAGATAGCTGTCTGAGTGGTAAATGTTGGAAAGGCCAAAATCTGCAATCTAAAGTGAAACAATGTATTATTATAATGGCCAGAGGCGCAGACTGAAAAGGTTAAAGGACGCTATTGTGCAGGCACATACTAGGAGGAGGCGATCATACAGGATCCTGTATGTAAATGAATGAGGAACATTCTTTCTCGCTCCCCTCCCTCCCGTGTTTGCATAGATATACTGGACTACTGCCAGCACGGCACATTCATACAGGTCTCCTGCTAGAGGATAAAGTCCACAAACGGCAGAAAAACAAGTACATTTAAAAAGATGCTGCGTTTCGGTTAAAGGACAAGGCCAATTAATTCAGACGAAAAACACGTGGTGAAAAGTCTCAGCTTACTTATTAAAAAGACACTTTTTGGTGTTTGTACCCAGCGTATCAGCACTGCTTCATCAATCCCTGGCTTATAAATAACAACAATTAGGTTTGATACACATTCCTGCTCAAATCCAGGCACCCACCACAATATAAGTGCCTGCAACCAGCAGAGCTGTGAGCCTACATAACCGGCAGTGTTATAGCGGTTATGTGGGCCTGAAGCTAGTGACCTTGGAGTATTATCACAGTTTCACTAGGCTGGAGAGATAAACCGACTTGCTAGTTCTATGGGGAATTCCCAGTCCAAAGTCAATGGCATTTTTCTACAGCTTTACAGCAGAGCCAACCATGCGTTTTTCCGCTTTTACACCCTACGGGAGTGGTTATATGGATCTCAGTTCAGTCACCACATTTTCGAAGCAAGTCAATTAGACCATGCAGACTTGAGACACATTTGTGAGTGACATTAGCTTTTAATCTTCTGGCTAATACTACGGATAAAATCACACACAGCATTTTGCTGTGTTTTTGTTGGCGTTTTTACTTAAAGGGGTGATGCAGTGGAGTAATTTTGCTGACCTATCCAGAGAATGGATCACCAATATTACTTCATTGTACAACCCCTTGGTAAAAAAAAAAATAAAAATTGCTGCAACCAGATATTACTTTAAAGTAATACACACTGAGAAGTCTATATACTCAGCGTTTTCGTTTTTAGGGTGTGCGAGATTTTAAAAAAAAAAAAAAAAAAAAAAGCAGCATGTCCCAGGTATCGTGGTTTTTTTCCCCCCCAGACGGTTTTCCCATAGGACTCTCTACAGTACTTGACGAGTGGGGGGAAAAAAAAAAAAAAAAAAAAAGACATGGATGGTGTAACTAATCAATATGTCATCAATGCTTCGTTACCGTATTAAAAAATGGGACACAATGTTTAAAGCATTTTAAGATCAGCTAATCACAGAATTCTGGTACATCAGTGAACTCCATAGCAAATGGAAACTAGACAGGACTTCAGCTTTACACCTTGGTATCCATTTACGTCATAGGAGGAGAATTATCCAAAATGGTGCAAAGGGAAGCTGGCTTAGTTGCCCATGGCAACCAGAATGAGCCGTTGCACCAGTTTTGATACATCTTCCCCTTCCCCACAGAGACTAACTTCTATTTAGCTGGTTTAAAGCTGGACTCTCATCAGACTGCTTCCCTATTTAGAGGGGTTATCCCATGATTCATGTAAAAAATGAAAATCTGATATCCTATAGTACATGACAACCTCTTTCTAACAAAGCTAGAACCAGCCCTGTACCTCACATGGATCCAGAGATCTCCACACTCATTGCTCTGCTAGATTTATATCAAGCTGGCAGCTCAAGGGGAGTGTCTTTTCTGCTGCAGCTAAGGGGGCGTATCCATGCTCTCCCTATCACAGCTCAGTAGGCGTGTCTCGGCTCTCCCTATCACAGCTCAGGAGGCGGTTGAAGGAAGAAAAATAAAAAACAAACAGCAGGTGGCGCTATACAGATACATTTTATTGAATAGCTCAGTGGCTATGCTAAATTTCTAATTACAAGCAATTACAAAAGCATCCATATCCATGTGCTGGTTTGAAAACAGTAGAATATTTTTTGTGGGATAACCCCTTTAAGCGTAGTATGGGGGCAGGTCTGTTCAAAACGGCACAAAAGAAAGATTGTTTCATTTGGCTAGAAGTAGCAATTATAGAATATGTCAGACATATAGTATAGTCCAACATACTCACGAGGATAGCGCTGCCCCCGCTCTCCATACACTTTGTCTGGTGTAATGTAATTGCTTCCCCGTCCCCATACTATATTGCCCTAGCATTTCCTGATGACAGATACACTTTACAGTACTGCATGCCGATTGTGGGTGGCATGGAGGCTCACGTGGTAGCAATGCAGCCCAGCATAACTGGGAGTATCACTGAGTTTCCATGCCTTCTACATAACGTGATTACAGCATAGTTCTAAGAGGCCTTGGCCAGTGCTCACCTTCACATTTTTGTTTTCATCCAAAAGAATGTTCTCTAGCTTGAGATCCCGATGTACAATCCCATTCTGAAAGAGACGTATAGATTAGCATATTTCTAATGGAAAGAATTAAAGAGGACCTTTCACCACTCCTGACATGCCTGTTTTAATAGCTTCATGCATTCCCCATGTAATAACAATTCTGGAACATCTATTCTTATGTCTGTATGTTGTGCCATTCCTTTATTATTTGCACTAGAAGTTATGAATGAATTGCTATTTGTCTTCAGTAAGGGAACAGAGGGGAGGTGACCAGTTGGGGGCGTGTACCTGTAGAGTCTGAACATGACAGCACTGATTGGATAGAGTCAGTCTGTGCAGGGACACACCCCCAACTGGTCACCTCCCCTCTGTTCCTTTACTGAAGACAAATAGCAATTTGTTATAACTTCTAGTGCAAATAATAAAGGAATGGCACAACATACAGACATAAGAATAGATGTTCCAGAATTGTTAGTACGTGGGGAATGCATGGAGCTATTAAAACAGGCGTGTCAGGACTAGTGAAAGGTCCTCTTTAACATGACATTTATATGTTACACCCCAGACTCGAACCTACCGCGTGACAGTACTGAACAGCAGACACAATCTGCCTGAAGAATCGCCTTGCCTCCTGTTCGCTGAGCCGCTGCCGCTCGCAGATATAATCGTACAGGTCACCTTGGCTTGCGTACTCCATCACAATCACTATTTTGCTGCTGTTCTCAAACACTATAGGAAAAGAACAGATGAAAATTAGCTTCATGGAAAGAAGAGATAAAAAAATGCAGCTCCCAATATATACTCCTCTTCCCAAAAATCCTAAAACCACTGCAAAGTATATTCATGGCAAAGCACATCATCACCAAGTACGGTAAACTGAACACTGCGGGAATTAGAAGCCCTGCGGAATACAACATGTATATGTCCCACTTCATTATTACTCAAGCCTCTATAAAGTTGGCCATAGAAATTTTATAAATGTAGCGTATACGATGTGATACTGTAAGGATAATAAAAACAGACATAATCAAATCTATTTTTTATCATATAATTGATATACATAATGACTCTTTGTCGAGTGTGTGCGACAGTTATGGTTCTGGAAGTGAACAATGGAAAACCACAGCTCCGGACACTATGTAATACCCATTCCCTGGTACTGGTTGATGCTCCTATTGAAGTGAATGGGAGGTGCGCTGTAGTACCGGAGAACGGCCACCACACAGTGTATGGAGCTGTTCACTTCCTAGGAATGAATTGAGCTGCGTTGCGACTAGCACGTTTGCGATACGTTAATCCTACTCTTACAGCTGATCAATAGAGGTGCTGGACCCCTACCAATGTGTTTTTGACGACCTATTGGTCCCAGAAAAGGTACCGACACTGTATACCAGGCCGGAATAAAAATACAGTAGACAGAGATGAGGGTGGAGAGGAGACACGTGAGCTTCCACAAAGAACCAGAAGTTCGGGGTGTGATTTCTCCTGATTTCCCAATAACAAGTTTGGAGAAAGTGGCGACGGAAAGGTGGATCTCCTTGCCATGGGTGTGCGATCACATGTTAGGATTTCTAATGCCAGGCCTAGTGACATAATGTGCCATGTCACACCTGACTAGTAAAAGGTCTGCCCCACCTTATACACAGCATGTTCCAATATCTCACACACGTGCAAGGAAAAGCCACAGCATTTACAGTAGCAGTGAAGAGGAGAGGATTTCAGATTTATGAGAGGACATTTTTGGCCATAGGCAGAAGCAAGGCAAACTGCATTTGGCCAGAAAAGGTTTTAACAGAAGACAGGCTGCCACTTGGCTCTGCTGACTGGGAATCTGACCTCTGGTATCTGAGGCCATTCCAAGAATGCTACTGCTTAGAAGGCGATCAGCCCTGATAACAGAATATTACGCAATCGTTATATATGCAATTCACTAATCCATGTTCCGACATGACCACTGCACCATGCTGGAAGAAGACATTACACATACGTATAAGCCTTAAGGTAAGCAGCTTAAGGGTACGGCAGACAAAATCAGGAGTGGATCATAAAAGGACAGAAAGCATAAAGGAGAGATACGACTTCTCTTCATTTTTGCATTAAGGGCTCATGCACACAACCATATGTACTTTGCAGCCCACAAAACACAGATTCGCAAAAAATACGGAAGACGTCTGCGTGCATTCCATATTTTGCAGAACGGAACAGCTGGCCCCTAATAGAACAGTCCTATCCTTGTCCGGAATGCAGACAATAATAGGACCTGTTCTATTTTTTTGTGGAATGGAAATATAGACATATGGAAACGGAATGCACATGGGGTTTTTTTTTTTTTGCGGACCCATTTAAATGAATGGTTCGGCATTCCGTACGCAATGAAAGAAAATACGTTCGTGTGCATGAGCACACACTTGCGTTTTGCCTGATCAGACAGGGATCAGCAAAAACGCTTCCGTTTCCAATAATACGACCTTTGACATTGCCAGGATGGATGCGTCATGAAATCCGTTTTCTATTGTGTCAGAGAAAACTGATCCGTCCCCATTGACTTGCATTGTGGGTCATGATGGATCCGTCTTGTTCCACATCCCAGGACGTATGGGAAACCACAGCATGTTGCGGTTTGCTCTCTGGTATGAGAACGGAACAGAATACATTTTGGTGCACTCTGTTCTGTTCAGTTCAGTTTTGTCCCCGTTGACAATGAATGGAGACAAAACGGAAGTGTTTTTCTCCGGTACTGAGATCCTCTGCCAGATCTCAATACTGGAAACGCAAGTGTAAAAGTAGCTTCATTCCTGGTTTTGGCTCCCAGAAGCCTGACCGTGTGGCCATACCCTAGAAAAACATATCAGATTCATTTTTGTAAAGACACCCTTCAAGGTAGGTCAGTGCGATCGCGTGTAAGGACCTGTAGTCACCTCTGAGAGTCTTTAGGAGGAAATGGCTAGAATATGACAGTAAAACCGTGTGTACTCGCTCCAGGTGGCTGGCCGGCTTTATATCTTTACAGCCCTGTTATCTCCCCGCACGGATAAGCAGATGTTCTTGTTCTTTCTATGTCCTGCACTTTCCCTCTAACAGAAACTGCACAGTTGGTGCTGGAGTCATTTATGCCATATGGACGATACTCTCTCGTCTGAAGAAACATCTCATTCTATGAGGTGCAAGATCAGAATCCACCACACAAAACCATTACACTCTAGAAGGGGTTAATACAGGAGGCGCCTGTGTGTAATACCAGTCTGCCCTTTACAGTAAAACATTCTTAAAGTCACACGTTCTTGTCACTTTCTACAAGGAGGTGGAGTAATATAGAAAAGTCCCATTCTGCAGGTAACAGCCCCGATGAGTAATCCTTCCTTCCTCTGGCGGCCGGCCATCAGCCTGTCTCACTTTCCTCCCTAAAACTGAAATCCTTCTGATTAACTGCTGGGAGGAGATGATGCGGAGTTCCTGCACCAGCCTGCCCGCTGCCCCGCAGCTAGTCTGCCTGTGCCAGCGTGCCATGTGTGTGGGTGGGGTGTTTTTTTGATAGTTTTATAAAAATGAAGCAAATGATCCTTACTCATATTATTATTTATGTGCTAATTACACACAATCATTATATTGTGAAGCCTCAGGGCCCACAAGCCGTCATTATACTTCCAGCCACACCGGGAGGGCTCACGTGGCCTGTATTCAACTGGGCTTCATTTTCTTACCTTCGTATATAGAAATGATATGAGGGTGGCACAGGGAGCTCATAATCTCAGTCTCTCGTCGAATATGTAGCATATCCTGTTCATCTCTTATACGGTCCTTGCGGATAGACTTAATGGCCACCTGGTAACAAGAAATCAAGATATTAGACCACATTTTCCAAGTGTAGATTATAAAAGAGCTGCAGTTTTTTTTTTATCATCCCTTCTTTGAACTTTGTATTGTGCTGTACCTCTGTTATTCCTCCTAGAAATGTATGAGTAAATTGATAACTGGGTATTACCAGTTGTTGCTATTGGTGTCCTAGTCCAATAACTGCTGCTAGTGTCAGACTGCGTAGTGACACACTTTTTATGCAAGGGCGGGGTTGATAAGATCTGGTTCTCTTTTAAATTCAGAAATTTCCAGGAGGAATACCTGAGGAAGGACAACCCAGAGGTATAAGAAAAGATGCACGAAAACTGTTATCTTATGAAGAGCACAAATATTTACTAAATCAGACAAGTCAAAAGTCTATTTTAAAGTGTTTTGTCCCTTCTGGACAAACTTTCCTGACAGAAAGGAGGGAATGTGCAGCAGACAGCACAGATTCTTATTCACACTGAGGCTGTGATCTGAGGCCTGATAAAAAATATTTTTTTCTCATTTTCCAACTAGGTGCGTCTTGTAGAGCAAAAAATACGGTAATCAGTTTTTGAAGAAGCAGGAAACAAACTCAGTAATGGAGAGAACATGCAAATGTCAAAGCTATTGTCCCCAACCAGATGAAAACTGAGGATCCTGATGCTATAGTATGGGCATAAATACGGAGTCAGTAGTTCTAGTAATGGTCGCATGTCTGAACCTGAAATGGGCAATAACCGAGAACAATATATAGTCGAGGAGGAGACATTAAAGGGGTTCTCCAGGAATTAGGAAAATTAATACTTAAATATTACTTCATTATAAATATATTCCCAAATACTTGCCTTTAGTTATAATGGCTCGTTTTGTCTAGGGAGCAATCATTAGGAGAAACAAAATGGCCGCCGTCCTGTTTGTACGTACAAAACCTGTCCTAATCACACAGCAGGACATGTTACACAATACTGAGGTAAAGAGCTGCCTCATCCTCCTCTCTGCTCTACTTGTCAGGGATTATGATCCTGAATACAGATCGTTAGATCTTCACCTGAATCTATGTAGGAATGGAGTCATGAGCAAACGTGGTAATGAGCAGCAGCTCTTGTATGCAGCCTCCATTACCACAGTCTGGCCTGTCCGTCCTCTCTGTACTTCATGTCTCCTCATGGACTCTACTCCCACAGAGATTCAGCTGAAGATCTTACCATCTGTATTCAGGATCATAATCCCTGACGAGCAGAGCGGAGGGATGATGCAGCTCTTTAGCTCAGTGTCCTGAAGTAACTTGTCCTCCTGTATGATTAGGACAGGTTTTGTGTGTACTGATAGGACGGCAGCCATTTTGTTTCTCCTATGATTGCTCCCTAGACAAAACGAGACTAATGAAAGCTATTTGGGAATATATTTATAATAAAGTAGTGTTTACGAATTTTCATTTTCTTAATTCCCGGAGAACCCCTTTCAAGGGAATCTGTCAGCAGATTCTAGACTATTACCTGCAGTAATACATGGATAGTACCACACATAAAGGGTTTAGATCGCCATTTACTTATTCCCTAATTGTCCCCTTTACCCCCGTCATCAAAGCTGTGCTGAAATACACTGTCAGGACTGCTTTGCTAACATGACGGAGAGGATGCCTATGCGCATGCACAGCAGTCCTGACAATGTAGTAGTAAAATAAAAAATTGTGATCTCCTCATTTAATACTACAGATAATAGATTCCCGTTAAGGGTATATGTACAAGGTGCATATTATGATTGTCCTCAGGGATTTGCCTGCATAAAATCCTCATTGTAATACACTGCCCACAAAGTGAATGAGATCTGCCAAATCTATGCTCAGAAGTTGATTTCTGATGCAGCTAAAAATCCACAGCACGTCAATGGTTTGTGCGGCTGCATGGTTGATGGATCGTGGTTCCCCTTTCGACTACAATGGGGTCGTAAAAATACACAGAAAATCTGCATCAAAAATTATGATGAAACAGCAGGGATTTGGGGTAACTGCACACAATGCGGATTATGAGCAGAGCAATGTAATACAGTACCAGCAAAGTGAAGGAGTTTAGATTTTTCTTCCGCACATTGACCGGCCTTGCGGGTTTTTTAATCTGCAGCATGGTGATTGTTTGTGCGATTCCGCACCTTATGTAGAGTGGTTAAACAGAAAATCTGCACCAAAACCACAACAAATTGTGCTGATTTATATCAGTTTTTATTGCGCTTTTGGTGCAGATTTCGCGGGGGTTTTCTGCATACAAGTCCACAACAGAAGTGAAGCATTGCAGGTTTCTAGTATCCGGCGGCTCGGACAGAACCTGATCTTCACAGCTCTCATCTTAAGGGTCATGGCACTGAAAGGCGAGACGGTGGCAGGCGGCCAAGAAAGCAGCTTTACCCGTTTCAGCACAAAGATAAGGTTTATTGAGAACCATGAACCATAAAACTCTTCAATTAAGCAGCAGGTAAGCAGAGGGCAGTGTATACGTGTATTAGCCTGAAACCGACACCTCGCATCTGTCTCTGCTGTACCTTTTCATGGACTAAAGAAAACCCGGAGCAATACTTTTCAATGGCAAGAGTATTACAGGTGCCAGAGCAGCACATTCACTTTTGGTGAGATGCTCTGCGGCCTCTGGAATTTTTCGGCTGGGAGGGGGCAGATTTAGTGTATAACACAAAACAAAGGAAAAACAAAGACGCTCCAAAACAAGTGAAGGAGCAGGAATGCGGAAGAAAGAGTCCCACAGACAGAGGATGTGTGTCACACATGGGGGCGGGAAGCCATTCTGACCCCCAGGGTCCCTAAGACAACTATGGTCCGCACCCTGTGATAACAGCTCTTGTTGTTTCAGGTGGGGATCCGCTGGGTGCACATCACTCAGAGGATTCAGTCACTGCTCACATCCAGGTCAAGCAGCAGATGAGCCGAGCTTTACATGCCACGCTGGGCTAAACACACAAGGCGGTCTCATTTACGTACAGCGTATGGAGATGCTCATACCATCTGCCTCATGATTCAAATCTATGATCAGATCCATGTGCCTGACAATGCCACAAATACGCTGGAAAATGTAAAAGGATGTCTGGTTTCATGATATCGAGGGGTCCTCAGGATAGGTCATCAATATCAGATCTGTGGAGGTCCGACCCCCCCCCCCCCCACCAATTAGCTGTTGCAAAGCTCCACCGCATCCATGCGTCCTCCTCAACGTCTACCTGCACGCCGTCTCCACTGTGATAGCGGTGCCATGTAATTACAGGTTGCTCTACCTTCCAAGTGAATGGTGCAAAAAGCTGTAATTACCACGCACTGCAACGTACACAGTGTGCAGGTAAATAGCGAAGAGGGTGCTGCGCTCGCACAAGTGCTGCGGCCCCTTCAAACAGCTGAACGTCAAAGGTGTCAGGAGTTAGACCCCTGCCGATCTGATATTGATGACCTATCCTGAGGATAGTCATTATTATCATACAATTGAAAATCCCTTTACATCCATAAATAATTATAGTTAGGCCCCATGCACACGACAAACCACAGTTCCATAAAATAAGGAAGTGGTCCGCATGGCGTACCCATTGAAGTGAACGGGTCCACATTTTGCGGAAAAGTAGGACAAATTCTATCCTTTGCGGAACAGACATATGGATGCAGAAAGCAATCCTGTAAGCTTTCTGCATCCATGTCAGTGAATAAAGTCAGCGAGTCCGCAAAACAATGTGGACGGCTTCCGTAACTTGTAGATCCGCTGCTTACGGCCATGCGCATGAGGC
Source organism: Rhinella marina (assembly GCA_900303285.1). Lineage (NCBI taxonomy): Eukaryota > Metazoa > Chordata > Amphibia > Anura > Bufonidae > Rhinella > Rhinella marina. The sequence goes on along the minus strand of ONZH01012425.1, from coordinate 122,543 downwards.
CTTAATTAATTATGTATATGGCGACACACTTAGGTCATGTATACACACTTCGTATAATGTGTGCGGATTTGTATGTGGTGAACGTATGTATGTAACGTACGTATTTCCTATATGTCACTTGAGTCACTTTTCTGGTGAATTTGATAAAATGTACCAATGAAAAGTATGAGCGCACAAATAAAACCGACATGACAACCAACAGAAGGACAGACTTCATCCTGTCTAGGACATCTTACTGGAGCTTAGCCTCTATTTATAGATGGCAGAACACTGGACAGCACTGAACTGGTTAATGTGAGGGCACCTGTTGCCTCCGCTGCAGGATCTGTGACTTCATCCATGGCCGAAAAGTCAACAGTTGTAAGAAACAAATACCCCAAAGAAAAACAGGAATAACGAAACTGGCCTGCTATTTTTAACAAGTCTGCTGCGCCCACGCTCTGCTACAAGCTGGCCCGCTCCCAGAGCCGCGGCGTGTCACCCTGCTGACAGACAACTGCCCGGGGGAACAATCAGGACACAGACAGGGGGCAAATGACAAAGGAGGTTCTGTACTTAGAGGGATGACACATTACCTATAAATTAATAAATAAATTTGGCACAGTATAGGCCTCGGGGTGCATACATTTAAATGGAGAGAGGGTGAAGAGCAGAGAGCGCGTGATCGTAGGCCAGGACACAGCCTGGAATTTGTGGATAAAGGCTGAGCCTCCTTTATGAAGCAGATTACCGGATAGTGCAAATGTTTGCAAGCCAATCGGCTATTGTGGGTAACCGTGCAACAGCAAAGAGCGTGCTAGGAGGAATTCACTGTTCACACAGGCTTACCAACCAACACTAGTAAACTAACTAGCCACAACACATATTCCTTCTCTCTACATAGCTGGCGAGTGCTGGAAAGTCCTGACAATGTGAGCCTCTCATCACATCCCTGGCAGAATCCAGCACAGCATGCAGCACTATTCTGGGATAAAAGGCGGAACCAGACAGACCCCACTACAAGTCAAAAGGATCCGTCAGGCGCTGTCATGTGACTGCTTTGATTCCTAGCGCTATTCCTCTAGGATTTTGGTAGAATTATCGGGGAGATTTATCAAACTGATGTAAAGTAGAACTGGCTTAGTTGCCCATAGCAACCAATTAGATTCCACCTTTCATTTTCCAAAGGAGCTGCAAAAATGAAAGGTGGAATCTGATTGGTTGCTATCAGCAACTAAGCCAGTTCTACTTTACACCAGTTGGATAAATCTTCCCCTATGTTTCTTTTTGTGATATTTTGGGACGATTGGTTTTCTTTTTCAACATAATAAGCAATATAAAATAAAGAAATGCACATTATTCAAATCAGAAAAAAAATAAAATAAAGACCACATATATTGAAAGTGCAGCCACACGTCCAGGGGCTACGCTCACCACATCACCAGTATATGACTGTCATTAGTTCTAGTCATAAGGAAGTAGGTCTTCAAGAATCACATAAGAGGATGTGTCTGCCAACAAGTCCCAAGGGCAAGACGCATGGCAGTGCCAAGTAGTACTGTAACTCAGAAACACAAACAAGACGGACCTAGAAACGTCTGCAATCCTGTCTGTGGATCTGCAAGAGGAAAGGCTGCCAGACTGGGCAGGAAGCAAATATTATGGGGTGCATTCCTTAAACTGGACGATGGCTGAATAAACTACAAGTCCTCATGCAGCCTTATGACCAGAACCCAAGCACAGAGCAGGGCCGGTGAAAATCTCATTGCCTGTGTCGTCACTGTCACCAGCTGTAATGGTGGCCACCCATAGTCTACGGATATGAGCACACAGCGTGGTATTGGAGGAGCAGCGTGGCCAGTAAACGGTTTTTCCGAGATGACCTATCCTCTGGACAGGTCATCAGTATCTGATTGGTGAGGGTCTGACATCCAGGACCCGCATGATCAGCTGTTTGAGAAGCGCCGCTGCCTTCTCTCAGCTCACCAAGCACAGCGCCATACATTGTATAGCGCTCAGCCCCATTCACTTCTATGGAGCTGAGCTGCGCCTAGGCCATATGACATCACAGGCCTAGGTATAGCTGAGAGAAGAACGCAGCACTACTGCGCGTGCCAGGGTCTTCTCAAACAGCTGATCGGCGGGGGTCCTGGGTGTCAGAACCCCTACCGATCAGATACTGATGTGACCTGTCCTGACTTTACATTTCCAGAAACCCCTTTAACAATGCAGATCGCCTGAACAGTGTGGTCTTTATTAAGTTTAGTTCGGTCAGTACAGTCACATGGTACACAACGGCGCTGTGTGGTTCTACCCCAAATGGACGATTTCAACCATAACAATAGTTCACTGGGCGAAATTTAAGGAACTCCTGTTTTAGTCCGATAGTCACCAGTACCTGACTGTATAGGATGCTGTTGGTGGCTATATAAATGGTTGTTTCCTAACACATCGCATGTCGTGTGCCTAATGTCACTGAAAACGTAAGACTATGGCTGGGTTCACATCACGTTTCCCATCCGTTTAATGTATACAAAAAAAACCTATACGTTAAACGGATGCCTCAGACTGATAACATACAATGGCATCCGTTCACTATAGAGTTCCATTGTAAATTTTTTTTAAAAAAAGTATACAAGATACAAGAATGTGGTCTGCTGTGTTTTCGTAACATATGCGTCAAAAGAAGGCATAAAACGTGATGTGAACATAGCCTATAATGTGTATGAGAAGCGATTAGTCACCAGAAGATAGAAGATGGTTGAGTGAACTATCTGATGTGTACAGCTTTTGGGGTGAACACACACAATGCGGCTTATGTACGTTTTTTCCCCATGGATTTTCAGGCATAAATAAACGCAGTGTATAACAGCACCAGCAAAGCGAATGAGATTAGATAAGTCTGGTATTCACTTTGTTTTTTCCTTCCGTGAGAATATTGACCTTTTAGGCCAATTTGAAAATCTACAGCAACTGTTTGTGCGATTCAGTACCTTATGTAACGTGCTTTTTGCCCACAGACAAAAAAAAACAAAAAACACACCAAAACTGGAATAAAGAGTGTGGATTCTTCTACAGTTAGCCTCAGGCTATTTTAGGACAGTCTGCCCCCAGTAAAATAGACATAGCAGACTGATAACTCAGAGGTAACATAAAACACCCATCTTATACAAAGTGGATCCAATAAAATATAATAATGCATATGGATATCTGACCAGCTTTCCATGAGCTGGCCTGAGGGATCCATCCATGGCTGGTCATGGCTCCAGGGATCAGAGCCATGGACACGAGTGGACAGGTGGTAAGTGACGGCAGACATTATTCATGGCACTGCAGGCTCATATCACCACAGGATGCCCAGCAGCTGCCACCTCTGCAGTCAGTGTGTATAGGGCACAGTTCTCACCTCCTTCCCCTGCTTGTCACGGGCTCTCTTCACCGTGCCGTATGTGCCTTTCCCCAGAGTCTCCAGGAACTCATAGCGGTGCTTCAGGTTGTGCTTATGAAGATGCCTCTTGACGGCCTGGCGGCGCAGACCGGCTTCCCTCACCTCCATTCCCGGCTCAGAGCTCAGTGCAGCCGTGAATACCGTACAACGGGACAACGTTACTGTAGAGGAGACCAGCAGGCGACAGACACAGCGCAGCTCCTCCTCAGTCTATGCCAGCTTTACTAGGTAATACACAACTTCCACCGGCTCTCACTGCTTCCCCGTCCACTTGTCGCTGATTGGCTGCGCTCATCACCTATTGTTTAGCGCCCCTCCTTCTCTGCCAGCTGATTGGCTGCTCCTCCAGCTGTACTCTATGCCACACCCTTTACGGGAAAAGCTACAGGTGAGGAAAGGAAGCTCCGCAGACTACCTGTATTCACGTTCAGGATGCAGTCAGCATGGCGGCCTTTATCAGACAGTATGAGGTGTCACTGCCTTCATTAGTACCTGCACACTGTAATATGGTAATGGGCAGCGCCTGTCTGTGGCTCAGGAGAGTTGCATCTACACTTGGTATGGTGTTTCCACACTCAGGCCCTTTCCAACAAAACATACCTTTTACAAAGGGGGGTTTTGGGGGCTTAGCGGAACAGAGGGTGTTATTCGACATCAATGGTTTGATCCTGTTTTGTAGTATCTTTTTTTTATAAAATTGTTTATTCCTTTACTTTTCAAAATAAAGTGCAGCCAAAAATTATGCAAAGGCCCAGGGGCTGGCTGGCAAATTTTAGCCTGGGTGGCAAGCACACAGCACTGGCCCATGTGTAGCGGCCCACCCTTAACCTGTTTAACTCCGCCTACCATAAAGCCGGTATAGGTAAATGGGCTTTAAATGGTTAAAAAGCGGCAGATTTACCAACCCCTGAGCTGAAGAGACTCCATTGAGTACAATAGGGTCTGCTCAGGATGCTGCTCCTTTACCGAACAAAAAAGTCTTGCATGCAGAACTTTTCTGCCCGGTCTTTTTAACAGAATCTGTGACCCAAGCGCAAATGTGAATGGATAGTATTAGACGTATAGCATCAGATGTATGTTTAACACACAAATACAGAGCAAGATCACTACATACACACAGCACCAGAACCAAACCTAGAGGTCAAACACAGCACCAGAACCAAGTTCACTGCATGAATACAGCACCAGAACCAAACCCATAAGTCAAAAACAGCACCAGAACCAAGTTCTCTACATAAATATAGCACCAGAGCCAAGTTCTCTACATAAATACATCACCAACCAAGTTCTCTACATGAATACACCACCAGAGCCAAGTTCTCTACATAAATACAGCACCAGAACCAAACCTAGAAGTCAAACACAGCACCAGAACCAAGTTCACTGCATGAATACAACACCAGAACCAGGCCCATACGTCAAATACAGCAACAAAATCAACAAGAAATATAGCACCATAACTAAACCCATAAGTCAAATACAGCACCAGAACCTAGTTGAATACATAAATACAGCACCAAAACCACGTTCTCTACACAAATACATCAGCAGAACCAAGTTCTCTACATAAATACATCACCAGAACCAAGTTCTCTACATAAATACATCACCGGAACCAAGTTCTCTACATAAATACAGCACCAGAACCAAGTTCAATACATAAATACATCACCAGAACCAAGTTCTCTACATAAATACATCACCAGAACCAAGTTCTCTACATAAATACAGCACCAGAACCAAGTTCTCTACATAAATACATCACCAGAACCAAGTTCTCTACATAAATACAGCACCAGAACCAAGTTCTCTACATAAATACAGCACCAGAACCAAGTTCAATACATAAATACAGAACTAGAACCAAGTTATCTACATAAATACAGCACCAGAACCAAGTTCAATACATAAATACATCACCAGAACCAAGTTCTCTACATAAATACAGCACCAGAACCAAGTTCAATACATAAATACATTACCAGATTTTAAAGGTTTAGTACAGATACCATCTGAGTAGTCAGGTCAGCCCTCGCCATATGAAACTACAGCTCCCAGTATGGCCTGAACAAGTGTAAAGGGATGCTGGGAGTTGTTGCGCAAAACAGCATGCTACCACCCATCATCAGCTGTAGATCATCCAGGTGACTACAGCTCCCATCATACACAGTCAGTAGCATAATAATAATTTCCATTTAGTGACTTACAGGTGACGTCTCTTCCTGAGTTCTTCCCCATCTGGTTCAGACCACCATGACGACTCATCCCATCCACAATGCAGCTTTGCAGATTTTGCCGAGAAGATGTCTTCAGCTTCACGCTTTACCAACACATTGGCACCCTGCATACTGACACAAACTCATCTTAGTGCCACATTCTGTGCCCTGAATATAACAGCAGCATTAGTGCCACATGCTCTGTGCCCTCTGCATATAGTGCCACACACTCTGTGCCCTCTGTATATAGTTCCACATACTCTGTGCCCTCTGTATATAGTGCCAGATACTCTGTGCCCTCTGTATACAGTGTCATATGCCCTGTGCCCTCTATATATAGTGCCACATACTCTGTGCCCTCTGTATACAGTGCCATATGCCCTCTGTATATAATGCCACATGCTCTGTGCCCTCTGTATATAGTGCCACACACTCTGTGCCCTCTGTATATAGTGCCACATGCTCTGTGCCCTCTGTATATAGTGCCACATACTCTGTGCCCTCTGTATATAGTGTCATATGCCCTGTGCCCTCTATATATAGTGCCACATACTCTGTGCCCTCTGTATACAGTGCCATATGCCCTTTACCCTCTGTATATAGTGCCACATGCTCTGTGTCCTCTGTTTATAGTGCCACATGCTCTGTGCCCTCTGTATATAGTGTCATATGCCCTGTGCCCTCTGTTTATAGTGCCACACACAGTTCCCCTAATGCTAGTGCCACATGCTTGGTGCCCCTTATAAAACGTGCCTCTTATATGTGCCCCTTTGTGTATAGTGCCCCTTCAGTGTGCCCCCTTTATGTATTTTGCCTCTTGCAGTATATGTGCCCATTTGTCTATAGTGACCCTTCAGTGTGCCCTCTGAATACAGCGTACACACACTGTATTATAATACTCGGTAAAAGCTAGATTGCAGTGGGTGAGACGTCACTGGCTACAAGTTGCTAACGGTCACATGACAAGCTAGATGCAGTGGGTATATAGAGTATATACAGCAGTGCATATAATATATATCTATACACACTGCATCTATTATACCTTGTACCTCACATATCAGTATACGGCTGTATATACTATATATCTGTACACACTGTATCTATTATACCTTGTACCTCACATATTAGTACACGGCTGTATATACTATATATCTGTACACACTGAATGTATTATACCTCATACCTCACTTATCAGTACACTGCTGTATATACTATATATCTGTACACACTGCATCTATTATACCTCATACCTCACATATTAGTACACTGCTGTATATACTATATATCTGTACACACTGCATGTATTATACCTCATACCTCACTTATCAGTACACTGCTGTATATACTATATATCTGTACACACTGCATGTATTATACTTCATACCTCACATATCAGTACACTGCTGTATATACTATATATCAGTACACACTGCATCTATTATACATCATACCTCACATATCAGTACACTGCTGTATATACTATATATGTACACACTGCATGTATTATACTTCATACCTCACATATCAGTACACTGCTGTATATATATCTGTACACACTGCATCTATACTTTTATAATACATGCAGTATATACAGATATATAGCATATACAGCAGTATACTGATATGTGAACTACGACGTATATTAGATGCAGTGTGTACAGATATATAGCATATACAGCAGTGTACTGATATGTGAGGTATAATAGATATAGTGTGTACAGATATATAGTATATACAGGAGTGTACTGATATGTGAGGTATGAGGTATAATAGATGTAGTGTGTACAGATATATAGTATATACAGGAGTGTACTGATATGTGAGGTACGAGGTATAATAGATATAGTGTGTACAGATATATAGTATATACAGCAGTGTACTGATAAGTGAGGTATGAGGTATAATAGATGCAGTGTGTACAGATATATAGTATATACAGCAGTGTACTCATATGTGAGGTATGAGGTATAATAAATGCAGTGTGTACAGATATATAGTATATACAGCAGTGTACTCATATGTGAAGTATGACGTATATTAGATGCAGTGTGTACAGATATATAATATATACAACAGTGTACTGATATGTGAGGTGTGATGTATAAATTACACCTTGTATCTCACATGAGTACACTGCGTTGTATACTATATACCTGTAGACACTGCATGTATTATACCTCGTACCTCACATATCAGTACACTGCTGTATATACTATATACGTTTACCCACTGCATCTATTATACCTTCTACCTGACATATCAGTACTCTGTGTGTATATGTCAGGTGTAAAAAATGCAGTGTGTAGAGATATATGTGGACAGTCATATATTATGGTCACTGTGTTAGAGTTAAGGGCCAGTATTGGGGTTAGGGGTCAGTATTGGGGTTAGGGGTCAGTATTAGGGATAGGCGTAGTATTAGCATAAAGCTACATTCAGACGACCGAAAGTGTTTTGCAGTCCCCAAATTGTGGATCCGCAAAACACATATACTGGCCTTGTGCGTTCCACATTTTGCGGAACGCACAGTGCCAGCCCTATATAGAAATGCCTATTCTTGCGGACAAGAATAGGGCATATGCACTATATTTTTTGGGGGGAACGGAACTACGTATGTGGACAGTACATGGTGTGGTGTCCGCATCTTTTGCGGCCCCATTGAAATGAATGGGTCCGCACCCGTTCGGCAAAATTGCGGAACAGATTCAGACTTAGAAATATGGTCGTCTGAATACGGTTGTCTGAATGCACCCTTAGGGCCAGTATTAGAATTAGGGTCAGTATCAGTTAGGGGCCAGTACTGGGGTTAGAGGCAGCGTTAGGGTACATTCAAACAACCGTATTTCCATTCACTTCAAAGGGGCCGCAAATCCTAAGTTCCGTTCCGCAAGCCCCGCAAAAAAAGATAGAGTATGTCCTATCCTTGACCGCAATCGCAGACAAGAACAGGCATTTCTATCATAGGGCTGGGCATGTGTGTTCCACAAAATGTGGAACGCACACGGCCAGTATCCGTGTTTTGTGGATCCGCAATTTGTGGACCTCAAAACACATATGGTCATGTGAATGTAGCCTCAGGGTTAGGGGTCAGTAGTAGGGTTAGGGGTCTGTATGGCGTAGTATTAGAGATAGGGAAAGTATTAGGGGTCAGTATTAGGGTTAGCAGTCAATATTAGGGTTAGGGACAGGATTAGGTGTCAATATTAGGGTTAGGGGTCCAGGGTTACAGGTCAGTACTAGGGTAGGGGTCAGGGGCCAGTATTAGAGGTCAGGGGCCAGTACTAGGGTTAGGCTACTTTCACACTTGCGTCAGCAGGATCCGTTTGTGAGATCCGTCACAGGCTCTCACAAACGGTCCTGAACTGATCAGTTTTTCCTTAATGCATTCTGAATGGAAAAGGATCCGTTCAAAATGCATCAGTTTGCCTCTGTTCCGTCTCCATTCCGCTCTGACAGCGTTTTGGTGTCCGCTTGACTGAGCGGAATGGAAACAGATCCGTCATGACTACAATGTAAGTCAATGGGAACGGATCCGTTTACTCATGCACAATAGTAAACGGATCCGTCCCCCACTGACTTTCAATGGAGTTCTGAACGGATCCGTCTCTGCTATGTAAAATATAATACAAACGGATCCGTTCAGAACGGATGCAGACGGTTGTATTATCAGGACGGATCCGTTTATGAGAACCTGGATGGATCTCACAAACATATCCTGCTGACGCAAGTGTGAAAGTAGCCTTAGGGGTGCGACAGGGACAGTATTAGGGGTCAGTACTAGGGGGTAAGGGGCTAGTATCAGGGTTAGGGGTCCAAGGTTAGAGGTCAGTACTAGGGTAGGGGTCAGGGGCCAAAATAAGTGGTCAGCGGCCAGTACTAGAGGTCAGGGCCCAGTACTAGGATTAAGGGTCAGGCAGGGCCAGTATTAGGGGTCAGGGGCCTATATTAGGGTTATGAGTTAATGCAGATCAGTATTAGAGGTCAGGGGCCAGTACTAGGGTTAGGGGTCAGGCAGGGTCAGTATTAGGGGTCAGGGGCCAGTATTAGGGTCAGGGGTAAGGCAGGGTGGTCAGTACTAGGTGGGCAGGGGCCAGTATTAGGGTTAGGGTAAGGCAGGGCCAGTATGGGGGTCAGTAATAGGGAGGCAGGGGGCAGTATTAGGTTAAGGGGTGCATATAGAGAGCATAGGGGGAGGGCAGTTAATACTCACCTGTCCAGGCGCGGTCCCACGATGCAGACCCGGCCTCTTCCGGCGGGTCTGCTCCCGAGGAACGTCGCAGGCGTCGCAATGACGTCATCGCGCCGCCTACATCACATCTGTGCGCCGGCCACCGGGAGTAGCGGAGCAGGGAACCAGAGGTTCCCTGCTCCGCCTGCGCTGGCTGCTACTGGCACAATTGTATCTGCATCTAGTGGATGCAGATACAATTGAGTTCAGGAGCCATGGCGGCCCTGACATACACCGGCCCGGGGGGCATCTGCCCTCCTGCCCCCCGGCCCAGCCCGCCCCTGCAAAGGCCTCATGTGTGAAGAGAATCAAATAACCACAAAGCCAGGAAAATCCATCACCTTGGCTTATTGTTGGCCCTGAACCTTGTGGCCCTATGCAGGAGCCCAGTTTGGCCTGCTTTGTCACACTGGTTTGCTTTGGAAAATGAATTGAAAACGATGGTTTAAGGTGACAGTGAGAGAAAAAGTATTTTCTGACAGAAAGAAACATTTTCTGTCAGAAATATATTAGCTAATTCTCTCTGATGATGATCATTATTAATATTACTGCAGTGAGTAATGGGTATTGCCAGAGAAACGCACTGCACGTGTTTTCTGTTAAGGATCCAGTATGGACAGGAGGACGGTGTAAAATGTAACGTTTTGGTGCGCCTAATCTGACTTTGTAATCCACACACTGGTAAAAGGGTAGTTCATGGGGTCCATAAAATGGCCTAGTTAGGCCTGGACTGGTGATTACGTGGGAAAGGGATCATCTCACTCTTTTTCGGGTAAAAAGACCCCCATATGTGACAGTCAGAGAGCAAGTATAGTCCCTAATTAAAGGGGTTGTCCAAGTTATTTTTATTGATGATCTATCCTCAGGATAGGTCATCAATATCAGATCAGTGGGGGTCTGACACCTGGCACCCTCACCAATTCAGCTGGTTGAAGAGGACGTGGGCGCCGTGCTAGCGCTGTCTTCTCTACATTGTTTACCTGCTCGCCATCGCAACAGCAGCGGTGTAGCTACAAGAAGCCGCTCCAGTCACTTCAATGGGACGGCTCTTTCCTATACATGTGTATAGGAATGAGCAGTCCAATTGAAGTGAATGGAACGACTTCTTGTTCGATCGGATATTGATGACAACTTGGACAACCCCTTTAAAATGGGGATTGATAACATGCACGAAAATCCATGTTAGCTTTCACTCACATCTACCCTGTGCTTTTTGTTCTCTAAAATCCACGTGGGCTGGCCCGCTGAAGAGTGGCTGCTTCAACCTGGAATATCTCAGGAGGTGTAGCACCAAGTCCAGAATTGCGGTGCTAGCTGCCGTATAGTCTGAAATATAACCTTTGTGCACGGGATCGGGAAATAGATCTTGTTTGAAAACTGAGATTCTTAGCTTTAAAACAAGACCCTGCTTATATATAAAGATGCTTTACAGCAAACCTCATACCTCCATGGGTTACTGAAAATTACTGGCACATAACGTAGCTGGTGCAAATGAAATACTGGCACCGGCCTCCTATTGGTAACACTGGGCATACTGGTCGTTTACCGGCCAGGTGGCAACCATAAGAGGTGCTGTACAATTGAACTCAGTTTACTTCTTAAGAAACAGGGTTGCTCCATAGGAGGGCACATGTACTTTAACATTGCAAATGACCTAGTCAACCACGCAGGGCAGAGCAGGAAACATGACAGTCCATCTCGAGCCAGGGGCACAGTATTTCTCTGTACAGTGCAATGGCTGCAGTAGTAGTAATGGCTTTCTTGAGTATCATCACACTTCCCTGCTATATGTAGGGTCCAGACCTTTATTGGACCTCCACAGTTTCCTGTGGGCTCCTGACTTATTACCACTCGCACATCTCCTCACAGTGGTCTACAGCCATGCTAATGGTATCGAGGCTTTAGGTCTGCTGTATGGACTCAATCAGGGCTCCTTTTTATCACATTTGCACTGACCAGTGAGGCATTAGTGGCAACCGTGGCATCACAAACACCTTCCATAAGCAGGACAGACAGGGCTTTTTTTCACCACTGCCTGTACACATATACAGGTAAAGCAGTTGTGTGGCCAGCACCAGATCCAAACTCACACTGCACGGGAAGGAGCGGACTTCACCGAATGTAACAAAGAAAGTGCCCAGCTAGGCACTTTCTTCTTTAGTACACATATACATACATGTAATGAGAAGGAAAAACTGCCATCTACAGTGATAAATCATATAAAAACACATGAATAAAAATAGCAAGACATTATATAAATGACAAAGATGGACACCAGAGGAATTACCACTCCTTGCTGTAAAGGTGCCGAGGAGCAGCCGATTATCGTGCAGCGATCACCTCCACAGTATGAGGACAAGCAACCGCTGCTGTTATAGCTCATCCGTATTCATAATCATTGCTCCTGGGAAACAGAGAGCTGTTCAGACTCCACACTCTGCTGCCCAGGCGCAAAGATTGAGGTGCCCGCACCTCCGATCATTTCACCTGATGAATAAGCGTTTCAGTCGTTCATCGGGTGATCTGTGGCTATGTAAATCCACCTTTACAGCTCCCCAGGAAAAGTGTTGTCACAATGTTATTATACTTTTGGGTGACAATTATATCATAGCTTGGAGCTGCTATGATCCACCTAGTATCCCATGTATTTTGTTCTATTGCTATGTTGGTGAAAGGCCATTTGGACCCTCTCGAAAACATCTGGCCATGGTTTCATCTGTATTCTCTTAATCCCCTATAGTTGTGCCAACTTTTGAGAAATGACAATTGTGTCCTCAAGGGTGGCAAGAAAAAAAACACAAGTTAAAAGGGTCCTTAGGATAGGTCATTAGTATTTTGTAAGACTCCCTCAAAACATCAACTGGCAAAAGATGCACTTGGCCACAACTTTGCGTCACCTTACATGTTATTGTTGCTCAACACGTCTTGGAACATGGAGCCCAATGCCCAAACCAGCCAGAAATGCAGTCTTGGCATTCTTCTCTTTGCAACGAGCATGATGTCATCTGTGATTCAGTCCCATACAATGAAACACCAGATGCCAAGGATCAGATTAGACACATCAGCAACAGACATTGGCTCAACTCCCACATCTTTTGTCTAGGAGTTGGGTTCTGTCTAGACATGTTCATGGGCCTTCATTGTGTGCCTAAATCTTCCTAAAATGTAAATTAGTACTGTTTGACAACTATAAATTTACAGTAAAGATGCAGCTATGCTAGGTGTTGCAGTTTTGCACCAGTTGGAGAGCCAAAGGTGGACTTCATAGTTTATGGTTTTGTGTGAGGAGATCTGAGTACCATATAGTTTCCAACTTTTGAGGATTCTTTTTAATGGACAATTTTCTGTATGTTTATGTTCCACCTTCAAAAACTGGCGTTGTCCCATAATGACAGCCAAAGGACTCTAACAATGTTGTCTTCAGAGAGTTTCCCCATAAACAATGTGATCAAGAGTGTCCACCCATAAAAATCTCATCGGTAGAGTTCACCCATAAACAATATCATCCACAGACTGTCCATAAACAGTGTCATTTAGAGTGTTCCCCCACAAACGATACCATCAAGAGAGTGCCTCATGAATATTGTCATCTAGAGTGTTCCTCAATAAACAATGACATCCAGAGAGTACCTTATGACGCAGTACCCCTATAAACAGTGCCACCCAAAGAATGTACTCAGAATCAATGTCATCCAAATAATGCCATCCAGAGAGTGCCCCATAAACAGTGTTATCCAGAGAGTCCTCCCATTAACAATTTGACCAAGAGACTACCACATAAACAGTGTAAGTCAGTGACTAACTGCTCCAGCTAAAAATACTTTCTTTTTTTGGGGGGAGACTTGTCTACCATTCTGGGGGTCTGGAGCAATCCCATATCTTAACAAGACTCCTCCATACATGTAAAGGCCTTTTCACAAGTCTAGGATCAGTTCAATTGAACTGTAGAAAGGTGCCGCTGATCCAGAGGCATTGCTAGAGTCTCAAAAGATCCGGGGCCCAAGCCCCAATGTATATTTACCAAATTCTTGAAGTAACCCTAGTAGTCCCCTAGCTGACTGAGTTGCCTGCATCCTGTCATAGGAGGTCCCGATGATGTCATGACACAGCCTGTGCCATTGATGCAGTCTCAAATAGGCTTTAGGCCTAATGGCCTATAAGAGTGATTTATGATGGGGCAGGGAGGCATTGGATCCTAAAGCCCCTCTGCAATATTCAACTATATTGCCTTCCTGAGAAGAAACGTCTAGTTCCCGATGTTATGGCCTTGTAATGTCCCTGCACTGATCCCCTGACGAACAAGAAAACGCTTGGGTGAGCACATGTCATATGCAGCACATAAAATCATTATTTGTCAGAAGCACATTGTCCTGTGTAAATAGGAATGTGCCGCCAACAATCCATAAATCTTTATGGGCAGTCCCCACACAGAGGAGGTGATTGCTGCATGTAAATGCCGCTCTCAGCTCAGTGATCAGGTGGTTATTGGAAATGCTTGGTTTGTTCCCAATAATTGCATTGGTGCATTGGTCTGTGTAAAAGGGTCTTTAGCCAGTACGGAGGACCATGACAATAGACTGTACAGGACTACACGTGATGAACTTTATAGTCCAAAAAAAGAAGGGATGTTTTCAGCCTGCACTGCACTAATCCATCCCGATTATCAAGTCCGCTTGTACCTGAAACAGCGGTGCTCTATTCTTCCACAGAAAAGTTCAACAAAGTAGATTCACAAGCAAATACAGAAGAAAAGCCACCATTTCAGACAAAGTTGATGCTTTATTCCAAAAACATCCACAAAGAGACATACATGGGGGATAACAAGCTTTCTTCTCATGGACTGATACAACAGCCCTGACACTTCATTAGGTGCCTCACCTGTCAGGACCTTCTTCTGGACTGTGCACCAATATATAAAACTTACAGCATACAATAAATACATAAAGCTCATATAATAGTCCCATTCAATGTAACAATGCAAGTAATATTCTTATGTCAAAATACATTTAATTCATTCCAATTACTAAATCCAAGGATTATCAAGAATTATGTACGTACAATTAATGCTACCCCCTTCTTCAATCTCCTATATGAGCATTTAACCCTTATAACAATGTTCCTCAATCCGGCCCCTCAGGGCCGATCTGCCGGTCATGATTTGAGTATATCCCACAGAAAGAATACCTGTGCACTGACACCAAGTATATCATCTGCTCACTACTAAGGAAATCCTGAAAACGTGACCGGCAGGTGGAACCTGAGGACTGGAGTTGAGGAACTCTGCCTTAAAGGGAACCTGTCATCTCCGAAACACCCCCTGAACTACAGTAAGAGATGTATAGTGCAAGTGATGCTGAATCCGAATATGTAATTTTTATCTTCGTACTCACTTGCATTCTGACTCTGTGCTCTGACAAACCTGTAGTAAAATGCACTCACTGGACTCCAGTGCTCACTCACATAATGGAGAGGACTCAAAGAAGAGTCCAGTGAGTGCATTTTACTGCAGGTTTGTGGGAGCACAGAGTCAGAATGGAAGTGAGTATGAAGATAAAACTTACATATTCGGATTCAGCATCACTTACACTATACACCGCTTACACTAGTTCAGGGGGTGTTTCGGAGATGACAGGTTCCCTTTAAGAGACCTGCAAACCTCAAACTTGATGCCATACCTTCATGACATTTCTTGACGTGCTGAATCAGTCAAGATACCCCTTTACTACTTCTTATAGATTTCATATTCCTAGTAAATAGAGATGAGCGAGCATGCTCGGCCAAGCATTTTAAAATTCGTACGCTAATCATACGCATATTTTAATCTATACGCAAATGCGTACGAATAGCGTACAAATTCAATTTGTACGCTATTCGCTCATCTCTACTAGTAAACATTAAATGTATTGGCTTACCATATAGAAAAAAAAGCAAAATGCTCCCCCTCATAAAAATTGTATTTATCGTCTGCAAAATGTTTAAATGTATAACCAAGAGATTTGACCCAGTGAAATTTAAAGGGAACCTGTCATCTCCGAAACACCCCCTGAACTAGAGTAAGCGGTGTATAGTGTAAGTGATGCTGAATCCGAATATGTAAGTTTTATCTTCATACTCACTTCCATTCTGACGCTGTGCTCCCACAAACCGGCAGTAAAATGCATTGAGAGGACTCTTCTTTGAGTCCTCTCCATTATGTGAGTGAGCACTGGAGTCCACTGAGTGCATTTTACTGCAGGTTTGTGGGAGCAGAGCGTTGGAATGGAAGTGAGTATGAAGATAAAAATTACATATTCGGATTCAGCATCACTTACACTATACACCGCTTACTCTAGTTCAGGAGGTGTTTCGGAGATGACAGGTTCCCTTTAAGATTGATTTACAGGCATATGTATCTATGTGTAAATTACACCTACACAAGTATTATCATATCATAGAAGTTGATGAATGACAGCTTGAACTTTTAGAGGATGAACTTGCCATGTATGTGGACCCCTTAGGATACAGTTTACATGAAAAGTTTACTACTGTGGAATGATCTGCTCTATGACACTTAGCTAGTCTGTTGGGGTTGGAGGATGATTAAAGAAGAACTCCCGCAAAAAAATTTATTCTCTGACCTGTTAGAAAGATGCATGATATAATCTGTAGTGATTGTCATTTTCTTATCAGTGACTGTTTCTGTGAGTAAAAACCTCTCTTCTTATTGTAGCTGCGTCATGTGACCAACTCCCTGACCTCCAACTGACCCAGGACAGGAAGCCAGTAACTGCTCTATTCATTCCTATGGGAGCCTCACTTTCAGTCTCATAGGAATACATAGAGAATTAGACTTCCTGTCCACACATAAGGTGCTGTGTGAGTTGGTGGGTCTAATTGCTGGTCACATGACACAGATAAGAAACTTCAGGATGATATAAGTCACAAATTCAGACACTGGTAAGAAAACAGATTACATCATGTACATTTCTAGCAGGACATGGAATAAAATTTTTGTCGGGAGTTCTTCTTTACTCCCGCCCATCTGCTGAATTGTCAGTTCTCTCCTAGAGAGAAAGGGGAGAAAACTAGTAGAAGACTGCCAGTCATCAGCAGGTGGGCAGGGAGAGCAGGAATTTATGAATAACCATGACTCTTCTCAAGTAGATATGACTCTTTTCAAGGCCTGAGCTGCAATGTTTATGATGTTGGTTCTCAGCAACCACTTACTTTTAGCTCATGAGTGACACACCGCTGAAATCAGCATTTCTGTCACTATTTTATGCTGTCCTCAGTGAGGTCAACACAAAGTTGATGACAGGTTCCCTTTAAGATGGAAATGTGGAGATTTCTCAGGACAGTTAAAAGCTCAAATGAAATTGTTGATGTATAACATACAGGTTTGTAATCTGAATTTGAGGTTAAAGCTTTGAAATTGCTAAAGGGTTGGCAGGACTAACAGTAATTATTAAGCCTGCTGACAAGGAACGTTATGTCATTTGGAGGAAGTGAACCGCCAGCTCAGTGACTATACGCTGAATTAATAAAAATGATAATTACACTTACCAGTAATTTGATTTTTTTTTGGAACCAATGACAGCACCAGAGAGAGAGAGGGAGGGATCTGCCCCACAGCTGGACATGAAGCCATAGAGGAATTAAAAAGAGGAACTCCCACTATCTCCTTCAGCGGGTTCCAAAGTAGATCGATAGGAGCTGTACAGATGCATTATTAAAAAGCTTTTAAAATTTACTTAATCTTGTCTTTTACATTTTTTTAAATTTCATTTTTTTCACCATAACAAGAGGCAAAGAGACCGAACATGCATTACCAGCTACAAACGGGAGGGAGGGATTATGAGGGGTGCTGTCATGAGTTCTGGAAAATCAAATTACCAGTAAGTGTAATTATTATTTTTTCCTTCACCCATGACAGCACCAGAGACAGACATAACGGATGAATTAAACACAAAGGAGGGACCACCACCACACAAGGTTGTTACACCAAGAAGACAAGTGACAGCAAAAAGTAAAGCAAAGAAAAACCAAGGCAAATGAAAAGACAAATCTAAATGAGTATACCACCAACCTAATTATTTACAGGCAGATGATAAGAGTATCCTGTCTTTCTGGCCATAGATACAATGGATAGGAGCTGGCCCCATTGACTAATATGGGAGAATTTCCTAGACATGCTCTGTGACCTGTGCAGAGGTCAGGAAGGATCTGATAAACTGTGATATTTCCAACTGTGAAAAATGGAAGCACTTTGCACAAATTTTTGATCAAACATGTGTCGGGCCCATCTACTAACATCAAGGTGGCTTCTGCAGATAGGTACTTAACACTAACAGAACTGCCTCTTCTAGGCCTAACCGAAGCGTACAATGTTCAGGGCGGTGTAGGAACCCGCTATATTTATACTCTGCTCAGAAGCCCTGAGCGGATGGACGGGGAGTGCTCAATCTAAAAGGCAGCTACCCTCCAAAGACACTGCAAGAAAATTTAGACTCACGCATCCAAAGTCACAGGTATACACATCCATTAAGCTAACATGCAGACAACAAACAACATATGACAGCATACTGTTACAGATGCAAACAATAGAACTAGGGATTGGGGATTATTCTGGATTAAGTGGTCCTATACCTACTATATATGAAAACTGGAAGCTCTTTGCACACATTTTTGATCAAACGTGTGTCGGGCCCATCTACCAACGTCAAGGTGGCTGTTTCTTCATGTTTGATCAAAAATGTGAGCAAAGAGCTTACATTTTTCATGTATAGTAGGTATAGTACCACTTTAATCCAGAATAATCCCTAATCCCTAGTTCTATTGTTTGCATGTGTAACAGTGTGCTGCCATATTTAGTTTTCAGAAAATGGATGCACGCACTGATGCAAAATGGCCATGAAAACTGAGAGTGTCTTTGTTTTTAACTGCAGTTTTTTTCCACTGTCATGTGAATGTATCCTAATGACTCTTTCACATGAGTCAACACAGCATTCTTCTATGATTGCTCGTCCCCATGGAGAATCATTGTTTTTGGGCAGCAGATCATTGTTTAGAAGGTACGATCTGCGGCCCAGAAACAAGGATTTAGGTTACTGCAACAGCGATGCCTTTACCCGATAAACAAGCCTTTGCTGATTCATTGGGTGATCGGCGGCACCTTTATATATCGGGAACAAGTGTTTCTAGGAATGCTCCTTCCCGATAGTTGGCCCAATCATTGTCCCTTAGATCCTTTGGAATGCATGTACTAATCAGTATACATCCCCTAGAGCTGGCCTGGTACTCCAACCATATGGCTACCTCTCCTCAGAATCTGTGCTGATGGAAGATAAGGTTTTGTTGACCCATGCTCCCAGGCCCTTAGGTCTTGTTTATTATGACCTTCCTTTTGGTGTGCATTCTAGAGTCAACCCAAATTCTTAAAATGTTTTACTTTCTGCTACTTGTTTTAGAATCTTGTACGTCTGTCTGTGTCATTTACATAGGGACTTAGAATAGGGTACGGCAACACGTTCAGGTTTCTTGATACAGTTTTGAAAGCCAAAACCAAGAGTGAATTCAAAAAAGAGAAGTTATATCTGTCCTTTATTCTCTCCTTTCATGATCCACTTCTGATTTTGTCTTCCAGAAATCTGAACGTTTGGCCGAACCCTTATTTTACTAATAAATGTATTCATTGATGCTATAATATTTTTTGGGAAAGTAAATTTGTGGATATTTATTGGTTACTTTAATGCATAGAAGAGATATATAATCCAGTGTTTTCTGCGTCTGTATTACTGTGTCATAAAAGCATGATCATGTGAATCTGGCCACTACGACCCCCATAAATTCCAACATAAA
This sequence comes from Rhinella marina, assembly GCA_900303285.1. Lineage (NCBI taxonomy): Eukaryota > Metazoa > Chordata > Amphibia > Anura > Bufonidae > Rhinella > Rhinella marina. The sequence continues at coordinate 102,835 of ONZH01012425.1, read as the reverse complement.
GGCCTTGACTGCTTCCTGGTTACTTAGCTTCCTAAGAAAATTGGCTGACATATGTCTCTCTCTCTCTATATATATATATATATATACATACATATAGTATTTTTCGCCCTGTAAAACGCATTGGCCCATAAGATGCATCTAGAGAAAAAAGTATTTTTCATTAGACAGCAGATCAGACCACCAATGTTAATCAGACCTCAGCTCACAGCCCCAATCAGACCCCAAATGTTAATAAGACCCTCAATCAGACCCCAAATGTTAATAAACACCATCAATCAGACCTCAGATCAGACCCCAAATCAGACCCACAATCAGACCTCAGCTCAGACCCCAATCTGAATGACACCCAATGAGACCTCAGATCAGCCCCCATGCCTCAGATCAGCCCTCTCCGCTCCTCCAGCGCTCCCTCTGCTCTGTAGGCATCCACAGCACAGCTGACAGCAGAGAATCAGGAAGCGGTAAGTACAGAGCCTATGTGAGCAAAAGCGGTAAGTACAGAAATAATTTCTATGTATTAAATCCAATAGTCATCAGACTATATTTTCTGTTTTTGGCCTTTTATAAAACTTAACTTTTATTCCAATAAATATGTCCTCAGGGTATAGCAGCTCCAATACCCCTGAGAACGCCGTGTAACGGCGAAACATGTCGGGGGAGCTCTGTGTGTGATTGTTTTAAATTAGCAGCCGCATTTAGTTGTATATGCATCGCCGGGACACACTGCAGATGTTCCGATAGAAGGATCCAGGCAGGGAGGGATGTATCCATATTAAAGAAACAAAATATAACAACTAGAAAAGTGTAGCAAAAATAGGGAAAGTGAACTCAGTGTTATATATGGCCGATAATAGGCTCCAGAATACCTGTGAAGTATGCAAAGGGAGACTTTAATAAGTGTATATATACAAACATCTCTAACCCTAAAAGGAGGGGAATATGGAAATAATATTCCCTTACCACTATTTTGACTGCACCTTGTGTTTTTAAACACTCTTTTTGGGGGGGATTTTTCTTTAGGACATATTTATAGGAATAAAAGGAATAAAAGTTACGTTTTATAAAAGGCCCAAAACAGATTAGTCTGATGACTATAATACAAGTACAGAGCCTTCACGGCTTCCCAGTTCTCCGGTACTAATGAACGCTTCCATGAAGCGCTCATTAGTATTCCCCCATAAGACGCAGGGACATTTTCCCCCCACTTTTGGTGGGGGGGGAAATACGTCTTATGGGGTGAAAAATACAGTATATGTAAACAATCGGAAATAAATCACGATAATTATCCTATTCTTAGAAGAGAACCCCCAACCCCAATTACTTTCTAATCATAAAGCAAAGTAACATTTAAAGGGGTTGTCCTATCGGGATAAGCCTTTCTTAAAATATAGCCCTCGTGATCCGCTAATGGTGGAAGGAGAATATATTAAATGGCGGTCATGGGTGAATTCCAAGGCCCCTTCTATGATGTCCATATGCCCTATTAGGAAAGGGAAAGGCCCTTTTAATGCATCAATGTTACATAGTACAAAGAAGTACGGAGAGAGCTCCCATTCTCTTAAATGGAGATTACATGAAGCATTCAAGCATGTGTGCTTCGGGATCAGAAGTTGCATATTATAGCAATTGACGACTCTATATAGAAGAGAACAAGACGTATTCTAAGCCTGGATGTCATCAGCATATTTCTTATGAAAATTGGGAGGGATTCCATTACAGGGATATAAAAAAAATCTCTTCTAGCAAGTGTATGACTTGCCATTTGTTTCTTAGTTTCTAGTCTTTTTCATGTTTTTTCTTCTCTATTTGAGTCAGCAGATGTTGTAAGAATGAGGAAAAAGAAAAGCGGTCCTATTACCATTTGGGAAGCAGAAGACGTCATTTCAGTCTCATTTCATAGGAAAATACGTGTATTTGGAACCAGCAGGTTTATTTTTGGAGTACAGGTGCATTATATTGTAAAGTCAAGCCCAAGACCTTGTTTGTACGAGACTGACTACACAGGCATGTGACAGACAATACACCCACTTAAATGTCGATCCTGTTATTCAGAGTGCAAGCAATGCACACTTCTATAGCTCCGAGAAGTCTTTTTGGTTCTGAGCGTTATTCACTGGCTGTTTCTATTGTAGATACTACCTGACCTGGAGACACAATGACCCTTAAACAGCCTTCCTTTCACTCATATACACCCTGGGGATATCATCATGGGATTACAGCTAGGACAGGATTGCAGAGTTACAACCTAAAGTACTGTCTATTACCCTGTCATTAAACATTTTATGGTTTTTAACCTCAATTACGTATGTTACTCAGCAGCACCATGCGCCCAGTAGTCCTGCAGCGGTTGTTTTCACAGTAGATTTTACATACAATGGATCAGACATTGCCATCAATGTCAGATGGGTGCATATCTTACCTGTAGGACCTTATCTCCAGGACAGGGCCCCCAAAGTGAAGCAGAGTTCATCGCGCATGAGAGTTATGAAAATAGCTGAGCGACCACGATCAGTTATTTTCAGAATTCCCATAGCAGTGATGGAAGGCGGCTGCTCTTCTGTGGTGCGCTTATGCTAATTCCAGTAATCCTTGTTCTTCTATTTTCTGAAGATAGTTCTTAATGACATTGGCTGTATGCTTGGGGTTATTTGCCTGTAATTCTCAGCATTGACCAAATCCTGAACTCAATTTTGTGAAATGCAGACCCAAAATTACAAGGAACCTCTACCATGCTTCACAGTAGGCTGCAGACACTCATTATTGTACCACTCTCCAGACCTTTGACAAACACACTACCTTCTGTTACAGCCAAATATTTGAAAATTTGACTCAGGACAAGACACCTGCTGCCATTTTTCTTTGCCCTGGTTCCAATGTTTTTTGTGCATAGTCACTTGGCCTTGTTTTCACGTTGAAGGTATGGCTTTTTGGTTGCAATTTTTACATGATGACCACTTCTGGTCAGACTTCTCCAAACAGTGGATGGATGTACCTGGGTCCCTTTGATTTCTGCCAGTTCTAAGCTGATAGCACTCTTGGACATCAGTAAGCATGAGGTGTCTTTTATCTGCTACACTAAGTTCTCAACAAATGGTGTCAGGACTTGGTCAGGAATGATAGTGTCCTCAATGCCGAGAAATACAGGCAGATACCTATCCATCATGCAGTACCATCAGGGAGGCGTCTGATTGGCTCCAAGTTTATTCTGCAGCAGGACAATGACCCCAAAGATACAGCCAATGTAAAGAAGAACAAGGAGTCCAGGAAGTGATGATAAGGGCCCCACAGAGCCCTGATCTCAACATCATCAAGTCTGTCTGGGATTATTGTCTTTCTGCTCCATGCCCACCGCCATCCCGCTATCTGCATCAGGCACGGGCGTCACATCACTCACTAGCTTATGTCTAGCTGCCGGACTCCTTTGTCCAAGACTGCATCCTGGGTGCAAGACCTCTCCTTATGTGTGTATTAGAGGGACTTTTCACTGCAGCACTGCAGGGGTTAATTCCCTTTCTGATCCTGTGCTCAGCTACTTGACTTATCAGCTTATCAGCTCTCCTATATAACTGTGCTGCCAATCTCATTTCTTTGCCTGAGCAATTTATCTGGTCATTTATTAAACTAGTGTAAAGTAGGACTGGCTTAGTTGCCTATAGCAACCAATCAGATTCCACCTTTCATTTTGGACAGCACCTTTAGAAAATGAAAGGTGGACTCTGATTGGTTGCTGTGGGCAACTAAGCCAGTTCTACTTTACACCAGTTTGATAAATGACCCCCTTAGTCTCTACAGATGTTGCTAGGTTTCTGTAGCTTGCTGTGTCTTGTAAAGAGCTATACTCCATTTGCCAGTGTTTTATGGATCCTGGCCCTCTGCCACCTGATTTGACTTGTGGTAACTTGTACACCATACTGATCCTGTGCCACTTGCCCTGTCCTTTGGACTGTTTCATGGAATTGTACAAACTCTGCCAGACCTGACCTCGGCCGGTTATTGACTACGATTTTGCTTGTTCCCTCTGTGCCACGTACCAGTGTTTCTGATTCCCGTGGGTCAGTGACCAGCCACACAGTGACTATTCCAAGAGGTAGCAGCCTAGTGACTCCCCTGCAGTGAAAGCCAGATCCCTGTATAGGGGTTAAAGGGTTAAAATCAGTGGACTGCCAGAATAACATCCTCGGGACTAGCCCAAAGTCAAACCGGTTATTGACATAGTGGATCCACATCCACTGTCCATAACAATTACAAGAAGAGACAAAAGGATTTGAACAAGCCTACATTCACAGAAGATCTGTGGTTAGTTCTCCTGTATGTTTGTAACAACCTACCTGGCGAATTCCTTCAACTTTTGCACAGTACTGTGTGTGTATATATATTTATATAGTGAAAGAGAGAGAGTGCTTTGTGAAAATTTTCACCCCCTTGGTGTTTTGCGGCATTACAACCCCGAAGTTAAAATTAATTTTAATTAATTGTGGGTCATTTCTTGATATTTGTCGCTGAATGTGGGTCACACTATACTAATATTATATTCGGTATAAATATGTGCACTGTTCTAAGACATGATTGAAAAAGGATTTCTATAGCCGAAACATCACGTTGGAATAAACCTTGACTCTTTGCAGCTTTGGTTGGAATTTATCTGATTGGCCACCCCTTACCAATTTTATGAAAAGGGAGCGTGGCGACCGTGGAGTGTGGGTTTATCCAACCAAGGTAATTTATAGTCTTGTATGCCAGAAACTGGCGCCAATGATGACTGAAATCTATCGCAGCTCAGTGTTGCCGTAGATTTCATTGTAGCACATGGACTGATGCAGGAGACAAGTAATGACAAGGCATGCACCTTGTCATAGAGTAGCAGATGCCAGTCTTGATGCATTAAAAGGGTTCTCTGGGAATCAAGAAAATGAAAATAATTAAATATCACTTTATTATAAATATATTCCCAAATACCTTTCATTAGTTATAATGGCTCATTTTGTCTAGGGAGTAATCATTAGGAGAAATAAAATGGCTGCCGTCCCATTAGTCCACACAAAACCTGTCCTAATCATACAGGAGGACAAGTTACTTCACAACACTGAGGTAAAGGGCTGTCTCATCCTCCTCTCTGCTCTGCTTGTCAGGGATTATGGTGATAACATATTCAGCTAAATCTCTGTGGGAATAGAGTGAGAAGACATGACGTACAGAGAGGACGGACAGACTGTGGGGCTGTGGTAATGGAGACTGCATACAAGTGCTGCTGCTCGTTATCCACATCTGCTCATGATATCCATTCCTACAGAGGTTCAGCTGAAGATCTTATCATCTGTATTCAGGATCATAATCCCTGACAAGCAGAGCAGAGAGGAGGATGAGGCAGCTCTTTCTCTCAGTGCTGTGAAGTAACTTGTCCTCCTGTGTGATTAGGACAGGTTTTGTGTGTACTGATAGGACGGTGGCCATTTTGTTTCCCCTGATGATTGCTCCCTAGACAAAAGGAGCAATTCTAACTAATGAAAGGTATTTGGGAATATTTCTATAATAAAGTAATATTTAAGTATTTTCATTTTCTTAATTCCTGGAGAACCCCTTTAAGGTCCATAGAGTGTACTGCCCACTCTGTGTTTATATTATACAAAAGTAGGTTTTAGTCCTATTGAACTCCTTTAAATAAAACATATGATAGAACTAGAATATGTAATCATTCATGGAGGGGAATTTGCCCTGGGATATACATAAGAAAGCTTGAGATTGGTTTCTTACTAATTTTCGAGATCAGCTTAACAAATGGACTATTGGGTTCAGTACTGTTTACTGTATGCATTAAAATACATCAGCCGCTTTTTCATTCCTACGCAGGAGGTTTAGCATCTGTGCTCAAACTGATCCTGGTCACATGTATTCTTACAGAATGATCAGAATCTGGAGTTGCCCCCCTGCAGGGGGTGAAGTCAGGACTCTTCAGTCCTGGACAGCTCAGGAATTCAGAGTGGAGGTCACAGATCACTGCTTCAGGAATGTACCCAGATGATCAATTCTTTGCATCCACCAGTTTAAAACAATCTGGATTTAGGAATGGTTACCCTAGCTCTGCACCTGCCACACTGAGGCTGCAGCACCTGATTTTTTGATGGAATACATTAGTCAATTATTTAATTAATTTGTTTGCAACAGTATGTTCACACATTTAGAATTGCAAATCTGGCAAATCCGAGGAAGATCTGTATGTGGATTAGCTCCGCTGTCATTCAGTGGGTCTAATCCATGGCTTTGCCCTGCATAATCTGTGAGGAAAATGAACCTACTCATTTTTTCCATGGTGTGGACAAAAATTTGTGCAGATTTTTTCTGTGTCTAAAACTTGAACATGTGAACAGAGCCTTATAGTCCCAATAAAGATGAGTGATCTTCTTGAAATTTGTTTTGTGTTCTATTCGCTATTTGATCCAGTTCAGAATCAAGTCTATCCAAATCAATAGTGCTCCGATTGGCCTAAAAATTTGATATATGACAATCTGAGGTCTGCTAGTGCTCATATTTTTTCTTTCTTTCTTTCATTTGTTATTTATTTATTTTAATTTTTGCTCCCCCCCCCCCCTTTTAAGTTCTTGCCACATTTCCAGAACAAGACAATATGGGCGGCTGGTCAGAGATAGCAATGCTTGTCTGCAGTATTACATTTTGGGGAAGGCGAGTAAGTGTGACACCTTAAAGGGGTATTCCCATCTCACAAATGTAGTTTGTATAGTTAGATGTAGCCATACCAATATTATTACTAATAGAATGTATTTATATAAAATGTACCGTTTAGATTTCCCTATTTGTATATCCATTGTCCCACACACATCAGTCAGGCCGTTGCCCCTAGTTACGGCCACCGCGGCCATGTAGTAGTGGTGGTCAGCTTGCTCTTGTTCTAACCCGCTCTGAGGTAACTGCTGTATTGTGAACGCACATTACATGAGCATGAGGTACATTTTATATACATACATTCTATTGCTGGCCAGTTTTATTTTCCCACAGGATTTGGTGATGCCACCTCATGTGCTGCAATAGAGCCCTGGTACCTATGTTTGTGTTTGAACGCCCATGGTTTATTTTAATCCTGTAGATCTTGTACACGGCTGTGGTTTTGTGTGCCGGCCTTGTGGTGAAAGCCCACCATACCGGAGATGCTCGCACAGAGCTAGAGGCAGCCAAGCATGGTCTAGCTCTCGTACGTATTAAGCATGCGCCCACTGTATCAGCGGCATTACCAGTTCCCAAGCTGACCACAATAGAACAGATCTGGCCCTGTCAGTTTTTTTGGAGGTATAATTTTGGAAAACCCTTTTACCCCTAACCCTGCATTCATGGACCCAACATGGGTCATATAGCTGCTTCTTTATGCCCTTAGGACCTGAACTGTAGGGTTTATGGCCAGACTAATTATCTTTTATTGCAAATTTCTGTCTCTGTGTGTACTTTCAATGAACTTTTACCTGCTCCCTTTACTTATATCAGTAACCTGCCATTGTAGCATGCACCAAAATAGTAATGCGGGTCATAGACATACGTTTTCTCTATAGCTATCATGCCAGCTCTAGCATAAACTTGCCCATCCAGTTCTGAACAAGAGGCATGTTGTTTCACCAGGGGAGTGAGAAAAACTACACTTCTGGCACTGCCTCAGCAAACATGGCACCATAAAGGGTCACACAGACCGTGCCATGCACAGTAGATTTGCCAACAAGTATCTAATGTGTATGGCCATTGTCAGAAAAAGTAAGGCCTCATGCAAACGACTGTATGTGTTGCATCGTTTTTTTGAGCACTCATGGAATTCAATGGGTTTCTGGACTGCACTTTGCGGCCAAGAATACGGCATGTTCTGTCTTTTGTGTAAAGTACATACGGATGCAGAAAGCACACAGATCATTATGGCAATACCCACATAAGGATATGAAAAACATGTCACTGTTGGGCGTGATCTAGCAGGTGCTTAAGGGGTCTTTCAGACGGCCGTGTTGGTGCAGATCCGCAAAAATGCGGATCCGCAAAAACATGGATGCCGGCCAGTGTATGTTCCGCGATTTGCGGAACACACATGGCCAGCATCCCATACAAAATGCCTATTCTTGTCCACAATTGCGGACAAGAATAGGGCATGTTCTATCTTTTTTCGCTGAGCCGCGGCTGTACCGCGATCTAATGCCGCCCATTGAAATGAATGGGGCCGCATCTATTCCGCAAAATTTTGGAATAGATGCGGTCCCATTCATACGGTTGTGTGAACGGGCCCTTAGTACCCATTCATTTGTACATACTGTGACAACTCGGGGTCACTTAGCTCTCCAGGATCGCCGTCTTCTCACCTTAGACAGTTGGCACACCTCAAGAAGCTACTCCAACACTGCTACTACCACCCAGCTCCCCAAAGCACACCACGGTGCTTACCCCACACAGGGTTAGAGGGTCCCAGCTCCAACAGGCCTTCTCACAGCCTGCTCTTTCCCCAGATGGGGAGCCGGGACCCTCTAACCCTGTGTGGGGTAAACACTGTGGTGTGTTTTGGGGAGCTGGGTGGTAGACCCAGATCCCGATAGAGAGGGACAAATACTGTGTAGTCAGTGGCCAGACGACCAAGGATTTGTGTTTATGAGTTGTTTGGATTGCTGTAAAAGTGAAAATAAAAGCTGGTTGTGACCAGTTTGCACCCGAATCTGCAGTGTTGGAGTGGCTTCTTGAGGTGTGCCAACCGTCTAAGGTGAGAAGTCGGCGATCCTGGAGAGCTAAGTGACCCCGAGTTGTCACATATGGTGGAGGATGCGGGCATGTCGATGCCAAGAGGGCACAATGTTGTTGCTAGGGGCAACGGAAAGTGAAAAGGCAAAGTGTTGTTAGGGGCAACCGTGTGAAAAAAAGAGCAGGTGCTGCAGAATGCTGCTTTGTTTCTGTGTTGGAGTTAAAGGGCCGGAAGCCTGTTTGTCCAGTGAAGCTGCCTGTTGATAAACTGGACATTTTTTGCTGTATTGCAAGAGAATATTGCGGTGACTTAAAGGGCCAGAAGCCCATGTGAAAGAGTCTGAACTGTGGAGAAATTTTTTTTGGGGGTCAATGTGAAGACTTATGTGAAAGTTGCTACGGCTGGGCAGAGACTTTCTGTTGCTTTGGCAGCTATGGAGCTGTAAGAGTGCTTTTAACTGTGCGGATGGAAGAATCTGTGGAAAGGTCTTCAGCAGAATGTGCAACTAATCGTTCTGAGGTAGAAGACTGGATTTAAGGTCAAGGCGTTTCCCATGGCAACCGCTGCACTGAGGAATCGGTATGTGATCGTGTGACCAGGAACCAAGGGCTGGAGGTTCCTAGCATCCAGGAGAAGGATGGTGACCACTGTGGAGATGTGCGTATAACACTTGGGAGTGCCGAACCAGTGACGTCTGTGGGTAAGAGCGTTCCTGTTATTATGTGTGTGATGGAAGGCAAGGCTCTGGAGGTTGGGCACGTGGCTGACCAGTGCCCTGATGCCGCAGAAGCAGTTGCTACCTGCCAAGCCGGTTGGTGTTGAGACACCGGGACTAGAGACTGCAACAAAAATGTGCGACATTGTGGTAAATGACAGTCCAGTCCAAGCGTTGCTGGATGCAAGGAGCCAGGTGAGCCTGGTACATGCCAGCTTGGCGGCTGGGGACTATATGTTGCACAAACACGTGAGTGTGATGGACATACGTGGGGATAGCAAGAACTATCCTGTGGCTCTCGCGGAGTGTGAGACTCCAGTGGAAACTGGGACTTATGAATTTGGTGTTGCAAATAGGCTCATGCATGACGTAATGTTGGGCCGTGATTTCCCCTTGTTCTGGGAGTTGTGGGAAAAAGGAGACACTTCTGCAGCAAGTGATGAAACTCCTGCAGAACCTGTCCCTGTCCCTTTAAATGAAGCTATAAGGGAGATGCACAGTGTACACAGTGGTCTAAGGGAAGTGACCATTGAAAACAATGGTGCAGATAAGGTACAGAGTGAACATGTCAACGTAACTGAAATGCATTATGAAAATGTGGGGTCATGTAAAATATGTGATGTAGGTGCGGTGACTAATAGCAGCTCAGACAGTGAGGCTGCCATGTCAGTTTCTTGGGAAACTAGTGTGGTTACTGCTAGCAACCAGGTGTCAGTTGTCAGTAGTAACCTGGAGAATAACACCGAAAAGGAAGCTGCAGTCACAGCTGTAAATAACAGAGATCAGAAACTCAAGAGAAGTGTTGAGTGTAAAAATGTAGAAGGAGAGGGTCTGGCCGTTAGATGGCCACCAGAGTCCCTTAGGCATTGTCTACAAGGTAGAAAGTTGGTGTTCATGATTAATCGAGCTCTGCTGTCCTGGGTGTGGCAGAATAAAGGAAAATATGTGACATTGGCCACATCTTCCAGAGTGCATGGTACGATGTGGAGAAATGCCCAGACCTCCGGTCTGGAGAAGAGGGGGAGGGTACAGGGCCTTGCGAATGTATTCGGCCCCCTGGAACTTTTCAACCTTTTGCCAGATTTCAGGCTTCAAACACAAAGATGTAACATTTTACATTTTTGGTGAAGAATCAACAACAAGTGGGTCACAATTGTGAAGTGGAACGGAATTTATTGGATCATTTAAATGATTTTATGGATATCTTTGAGAAATGGCTTTCTTCTTGCCACTCTTCCATAAAGGCCAGAAGTGTTGGACTGATTGTTGTCCTATTGACAGACTCTCCCACCTCAGCTGTAGATCTCTGCAGTTCATCCAGAGTGATCATGAGCCTCTTGGCTGCATCTCTGATCAGTCTTCTCCTTGTTTGAGATGAAAGTTTAGAGGGACGGCCGGGTCTTGGTAGATTTGCAGTGGTCTGATACTCCTTCCATTTCAATATTATCACTTGCACAGTGCTCCTTGGGATGTTTAACCCTTTCACGACCGGAGCTTTTTTCGGTTCTGCATTTTCGTTTTGCGCTCCCTGCCTTCAAACAGCCATAACTCTTTTATTTTTCTGTTCACATAGCTGTATGAGGGCTTGTTTGCGGGACAAGTTGTACTTTCCAACGCCACCATTTAATATTGCATACGGTGTAGTGGGAAGCGGGAAAAAAATTCCAAACCGGGTGAAATTGCAAAGAAAACGCTATTCCGCTACAGTTCTACGGGTTTCTTATTTACAGCATTCGATGTGCATTAAAACTGATCCGTTACTTTCATTCTACTGGTCAGTACGAATCCGGCAATACCTAATATGTATAGTTTTTCCTGCGTTTAGATGGTGATAAAATAATTAGAAAGTTGCCCTTTTTTTTTTTTTTTTTTTCCTTGTCATATATTGACCCCTATAACTTTTTGGTATTTATGTGTACTGAGCTGTATGGGGGCTCATTTTTTGCGGGGCGGTCTGAAGTTTTTATTGATACCATTCTGGGGTGTGTATGACTTTTTGATCACTTTTTATTTAATTTTTTTTAGAAAAAAAAAAGGGACAAAAAACTGCGAATCGCCATTTGGACGCTTTTTTCCGCCACACAATTCGCCGTATTGAAATTTTTTTTTATATTTTAAAAGTACGGCGTTTTCGTCACGGTGATACCCATGATGTCTATATTTATTGTTATTTAGGTATTTATTTTTTACTTATACGGAAAGGGGGGTGATTTGAACTTTTATATCTTTTTATTTTTTATATATTTTTTAACATTTTTTTTAATTTTTCTGTGATTATTTTAAATCTCAAATATCATCTGATCTATTGTGTTTTGTTTTTTTTCTTTATGAGCAATCATGGATTTACTAGATGCAGTTAAAACCATGAATTGCTCATTTCTTATCCTGGCCTGCCATCTAGTGGCCAGAATAAGAATTGCAGTTTGAAAACTGTAATCCTCACCAGCGAGGATTACAGTTTTCATATGTTGTACAGACACCCCGATTGGCCAATCGGGGCGTCTGTACACCACCCGGAAGCGTGGGCTTCCGGGTTCAGACGCATCCTGATGCCGTGATCACGTGTGATCACGGCATCAGAAGGCCCTGGAAGTCTCCGAGAAATGGAGGTAAGATGCGGCAAGTCTCTGCTGTTCGAAACAGCAGAGACTTGCCGGCCATGACGCCCGCCGCACCCGCGAGCGGGCGTCATGTCCCCGCACCGCCCGCGTGCCGTACATGTACGGCGGCGGTCGGGAAGGGGTTAAAGCTTGGGAAATCTTTTGGTATCCAAATCTGGCTTTAAACTTCTCCACAACAGTATCACGGACCTGCCTGGTGTGTTCCTTGGTCTTCATGATGCAGAACCCTGAGACTATCACAGAGCAGGTGCATTTCTACGGAGACTTGATTACACACAGGTGGATTCTATTTATCTTCATCAGTCATTTAGGACAACATTGGATCATTCAGAGATCCTCAATGAACTTCTGGAGTGAGTTTTCTGAACTGAAAGTAAATGGGCCGAATAATTTTGAACGCCCCACTTTTCTGTTTTATTATTACAAAAAAAGTTTAAATGATCCAATAAATTTCGTTCCACTTCACAATTGTGACCCACTTGTTGATTCTTCACCAAAAATTTTAAATGTTATATTTTTTTGTTTGAAGCCTGAAATGTGGCAAAAGGTTGAAAAGTTCCAGGGGGCCGAATAGTTTCGCAAGGCACTGTATGTGGTAATGTGCACAGGCGTGGGGGGTGTGTATCTCACCTGGTTTGTCAGTTTAGCAGGTGAGAACTGAAATCCAGAAGTGGTATAGCTTCAGCAAGTCATAGTTGCTGGAGCTGGTTTTGTTTAAAGTATGGGCTGGATTTCTTTGGACTGGAAGACAGGTTGAAAGTAGGAGTCTTCCAGTCCACACCCCTAGTCCATTACGGGTTTTCCTCTGGCCTGAAGAGATTGCAGGTCAGGCCAGCTGGGATAAATTAACCTGCAGTGTATGAGTCTGGAGAGAGAGGGCCCCAGGGAACAGACCTGGAGAGTGCCTGTGTGGTCCCAGCCAGGAGGCCTGGGGGGCCACAAGGCTGAGGAAGCCTGAGAGAGATAGAGGAAGGCTGAGGAAGCCTGAAAGGTTGGAGCCTGCGGAGGCTCTGTGTGGTCTCAGCCAGGAGGGCCAAGGGGCCACTAGGCTTGGTATAGCCTTAAGTTTGGGGGGCCCAGCGATGCCTATGGTTAGAGGGTCGCACGGTCAGAGTCGGGAGGACTGCTGGACTATCTCCCCCCAAAGGTGCTGGTGAGGTCACAGCCAGGAGGCTGCTGGACCAGACGGCTGAGTAAGCCGCATCTAAAAGCTGTGTATGAACAGCGTTTTTTCTAGGTGAGATAGAGAACCTGTGTTAGTCAAAGCCCAAACGGGCAGGTGTTTGTTTGGCTTTGTTTGTTTTGTGCTGAAGAGCAAAAATAAAGCTGTGTTGGACTTTAAAAAGTCTGTGATGGCAACCCCCTAAAAGAAAGCGATCCCTTACAATACATTACCTAGAAGTCTTTTCTTGTTGAATGTATTTTTACCAGTAGGTCAGTCAGTGGATATAGATCAGAAGACAGGATCTAGATTAAAATCAGCTTTTCAGAGTTAAAATGACTGTGCAGACTGGTTCTATCAGTACGTGTGCGGCAATGGAAATCATTAGCTGATTTATACATCACATTCCATTCTTGGCTATTAGATAACTGCAGTTTATAATAATACTACAAGAAAATAGGATGGAAGATAGGTCTGGGAAAAGTCAAGGAGCAAAAATATGAAAAATGTAGATCCAGTACATAAGAAATAACCTAAATAAAGGTAACATAAAAATTCAGCTATCGCCATAAGAACATGAACTGAATTATACCATTAGCCACATGCACACAGTCATATTACAGATCTGTGTTGTAGAGATCCGTCTCATGGGACCCATAAAAAAAACCTTCCCATTTCATACAGAGGCTTATATTGTTCTTTTTAATGGACTCCTTCACATCCGGTATTATGGAGATTATATTTCTTCTGGAGAATACAGTGCTGAATGGAGGCACATGTAACAATGGTTCTGAATACACGTTGTCTTGTGCATGGAACTGGTACTTTCAGTACTCCTGGAATGATTGCTACTACTGGCAGGGGCGGATTGGCCATAGACCTTACAGGGAAATTTCCCGGTGGGCCGATGCCCAGGGGGCCACCTGGGCCCTCCTTATGGCCAGTCAGTGGTAGTTTTTGGGGATATATTTTGTGAAGGACTATGGTATTTGGCTCTGTTGGGGTGGTATAATGTGGTATAATGTGCCACAATATGGTATTGCTGGCCCTGCCTTCCATCAATTTGAACCCAACTACAAAATGGGGCCACTTTTCATATTTTTTCCAGGGCCACTTTAAGTTCGCAGTCCGTCCCTGACTACTGGTAGTCAGGCTGCTATAGGAAAGTAGTGCTAATTGCTTTAAAAATGAGGATCATCCTAGAGGGAATAAGACCAGGATCAGATAAATAATGGGAAAACTTTAGCAAAAGCATTAGAAAGAAACTGCTCTGGTGCACGCAAAAATTATCATTCTGGTGCATCATACACCAGCGTGGTATCTTAAAGCGGTTATCCGAAACTATAAACTGCCCCCCCCCCATATGCTGGGCCCCTCACATGGAATATACTTACCCCACTCCCTGCACCGCTCCTGATCCCTGCACCGCCGCTGCTGCTTCTCCCCTGCGCCAATGAAAACATCAAGTGTCGGGTGGGGGGGCAGCCTCCCTAGCAGATGGGGACGGGGATGAGACTCCCTAGCATGGCGGGTGATGCTACGGAGGCTCATCCCCGTCCCTACCTGCCATTGGCTGCTCCCCCCCGACACCGGATGCTTTCATCAGTGCAGGGGGAAAAGCAGCAGCGGTGGTGCAGGGACCAGGAGTGACGCAGGGAGAGGGGTAAGCATATTCCGTGTGAGGGGTCCGGAATATGGGGGGGGGGGCAGTTTATAGTTTCGGATAACCCCTTATACATTCCCCCACAGACTCCTGCAAAAGTGACTTTAAAAATTCCCCTCATTATAAATTTCCCTTGATTGTGTTCAGAACCTAAAGGCTTATTCACACAGATGATTTTCACATCCGGGTGCTGACAAGTTTAAAATGAAAGGGAACTAGACCGAAAGGGACAGATTTTTCAACGCATTTACGGCACTTTTGTGGAATTTAATTAACATAAATTATGTTGCACAGCATATTCATGCTATTTATGTTGCACGGCAAATTTATGTTCAACGGCATATTTATGCATTTTTATGCTATGCAGCAATTCTGCTTTTTGTCACGGTTTTGCACTAAAGTGAACTAAGGTGAAGAGATTAGCGGAAAGGCAGGGTCAAGCACTTTCTGACAGATTTACGTTTACACCAGGAACTAGCGTCAGATGTAGTTCAAATCCACACCATTTCATAGCTGGCATAGATTTGAATGTCTGTCGCACAGACTGCCAGAAGATGCGCCAAATTTATTAAGAGGCTTGTGCCTCTTTGTACATTTGACATATTTTGTGCCAACGGAAGTTAGACCACGAGTGGTGCATGAAACCAATGAAAAGAGTGGTGCAGTAAAACCGATGAAAACTTTCCTTATGTCAGTTTTTTTCACTGACCATCTGTCCATTCAGAGCATGTTCACAGCATGTTTTTCATCCATGTTTCTCTTAGGACTGATCTATTCAAGTAAAAGATTCAGTAAAAAAAGAAAAATTTGCAGTATTCGGACACCATACTTGTGCAGTCAGTTTTTCAGTGATGGTTGTTAGTGTGTGCACTCTCCAGTTTCTGATGAAAGTTGATGTGGAAAAAACTGACAAAGCAAAAGTAAAGGAAACTCATCAGTCTTTCACTGATAATAAGGAGGGAAGTTTAAAATCTTTGTGTGCATGAGCTCTTAGCAGCTATATAACCTTAGTTTTAGTTATGGATGTAAGTAGGGTTGAGCGCTATGCATATATTGTAGTGCTTTATTGCCCTCTAGTGGAAAAAATAGAAAAATGCATAAAAGTCTTTTGAAAAAGTTAAAAGGAACCTGTCATCAACTTTATGCAGCCCATACTAATGGCAGAATAAAGTAGAGACAGGTGAGTTGATTTCAGCGGTCTGTCATTTATAAGTTAAAAGTAAGTGGTTGCCGAGAACCAACATCACAATCTTCGCAGACTAGGCCTGGAAAAGAGTCACAGCCACCTGAGAAGAGTTCTGGTTATTCATGAATTCCTGATCTCCCTGGCCACCTGCTGATGACTGACAGTCTTCTACCTAGTTTTCTCCCTTTCTCCCTAGGAGAGAACTGCCGATCATCAGCAGATGGGTGGGGAGAAAAGGAGATTATGAATAACCATGACTCGTTTCAGGAAGATTTGACTCTTTTCAAGGCCTGGGCTGCAAGGATTATGATCCTGGTTCTCGGCAACCACTTACTTTTAGCTCATGAGTGACACACCGCTGAAATCAGCATTCTGTCACTAATTTTCTGTCACTAATTTATGCTGCTCTCCGTGATGTCAGCATAAATTTGATGACAGGTTCCCTTTAAAGGGTCAGTAACTTTTCAAAAAAGCATTTAATACATCATATAGACTTATAAAAAGTTTAGATCTGTTGAGGCTTAGCGGTGAGACCCCACAATCTCTCGAACGAGGGGAGAGAAGCGCACACATATTGCGCTATTTCTCCTCACTGCATAAAAGTATCTGGGCCTATCTCTTCCATCCTCAGCAGTGAGGGAAGAGAACGCAATATGTGAACGCGTCTCACCCCTCGTTCTAGAGATCGGTGGGGGTCTCAGCTCTCAGACCCCCACCGATCTAGACTTTAGCTACCGTATATCTCTATCACATATCAAAAGTTTTTTGAAAAGTTAATGACCCTTTAAAATATGAGCCACCAGACATTTGTGTTATAGAAACCATTACATTAAAGGGAACCTGTCATCAACGTTATTCTGACCTCACTGTGGGCAGCATAAAATAGTGACAAAAATGCTGATTTCAGCGGTGTGTCATTTATGAGGTAAAAGTAAGTGGTTGTCGAGAACCAGCTTCATAATCCTTGCAGCACAGGTCTTGAAAAGAGTCAAATCTACCTGAGAAGAGTCATTGTTATTCATAATCACCTGCTCTCCCAGCCCATCTGCTGATTATTGGAAGTTCTCTCCTAAAGAGAAAGGGAGAAAACTAGGTAGAAAACTGTCAGTCATCAGCAGGTGGGCAGGGAGAACAGGAATTCATGAATAACCATGACTCTTCTCAGGCGGCCAGAACTCTTTTCCAGGCCTAGTCTGCAATGTTTGTGATGTTGGTTCTTGGCAACCACTTACTTTTAACTTAAATAAATGACAGACCGCTAAAATCAACTCACCTGTCTCCACTTTTTGCTGCCATTAGTATGGGTAGTATAAAGTTGATGACAGGTTCGCTTTAAATAATTGGAAAGATTGAAATTCAGTGGCCGTTTATATATAGAAAAAAAAAGGCAGGAGTGGTTTTAAAAGAAAGGGGAAATGGAAAGACTTACTGTATACTTCTCCTTCTGGATCCATTTCTGGAAAAAAAATAACTTTTAAAAACTGCAGTGGCATTTTTCAAAAAAAACATTAACATTAGCGTTTTTATTTCCATTGTTCTCCTGCGTTATAGGAGCAAAGCAACGAAAATAACAGAAGTGGCGTTTCTATGAAATGACGGAAACAAATGGTGCCTGATAAACTGATAACAGTGACTACATCACCTGTCATTTTACTAGACAAAATATTGACACTGTGACATGCAGTCATGTGCAGGCTGTCGTCAGTGATAGACCTCTGAGGACAACGATTAGCTGCAGTGGTCATGTGCCGTATACTGGACAGCACTGCTGCAGTTTGTAGATAAGTGACGGCAGGAGGACCGAACCAGCGCTGCAGAGATTGGTGCTGGAGAAAAAAATTATTTTTTTATTTTTGGTTATTGAAGAGCTTGTCCGAGATTTTAAAGTATCTCAGACAACCCCTTTTCATACTTTTTCTTTTAATTAGTATACAAGTTTCTGGGTAAGAGTGCACTTAGGGCGCACGTACATGACAATGTTGTGTGCACATAGCTTCAAGAACAGAGGTTAGTGCCTACAGGTCTGTAATATGGACTCCTAGGCATTCTATGTCCTGCCCTATGGCTGCTCTGTGAGGTCACATATTCTCCCATAGAAATGTGCATGAGCTCTTAGATTTACAGTTAAATAGGTTATAGGCCATAATTGATGTAGAAAATCAGATATCATATAATACATGGCAATCTCTTTCTAACAAACCTAGAACCAGCCCTGTACCATACATTGGTTCAGAAATATTCCCATTTATTGCTCCAAGTGCTCTGCTAGATTCTCTTCAGGCTGGCAGCTCAGGGGGTGGTTCCTTTCTCAGTGGGTGTGTCTCTTCTGCAGCAGCTCAGGGTGTGTGTCCTTTCTCAGTAGGTGTGTCTCTTCTGCAGCAGCTCAGGGGGTGTGTCCTTTCTGCTGCAGCTCTCTCCTTGTAACTATCACACCTTGCAATAGTAGACTTGGCTGCTGGCAGTATAAGGATTGAACTGAGCATGTGCAACCACCTTAGTAGATGGAGTTGGACATTATTATTTAGATTAAACACCAGGGGGCGCTATTATAATGAAGTAAAGAGAATATCTCACAAATGGAGCATTTTTGTAACAGAAAGTAAATGACAAAAGTTACTAGTTTTTCCTGCTTAATTATATTAAAATTAAATTCCTCTGTTAAAAGGATTTTTTGACTGTTTTATACTGATGACCTTTCCTCTGGATAGGTCATCAGTATCTGTTTGGTAGGGGTCCGACACCCAGGACTCCCGCCGATCAGCTGTTAGAGGAGGTGAACCTCACACCCTCCTCTCAGCTTACCAAGCACAGCGCCGTACATTGTATAGAATCTGTGCTTGCTATCGCAGCTCAGCCCCATTGAATGAGGCCTAACTGAGCCTAGGCAATGTGACCGATGAACGTGACATCTCTGGCCTAGGGTAAGCTGTCAGATGTTGGAGCTCCACCGATCAGATCCTGATGACCTATCCTGAGGATAATACATCTATTGCATTGCGCTCTACTTTGCTATAGATTCCTCCAACAAGCAAACCTGACGTGAATCTATACAAGGCTTCATATAGACACCTAATTACAGCAAAGGATATAATTAGATCCTATGATCAGGAAAGCCTTTACTCAATTCTATTCTTGCTTTGAATTGCACAGCTTATACACATAGCTATAATACACTTGTATGCATGTTCCTGAAGGCTAGGTTCATACATTGCATAAAAATGACACCATGGAAGTGGTCTAAAAAGCCATAATGCAGATTTCATTGTTCTTTTTGGTGAGAAATTTACTCTCGTATTTCACTCAATGCGATGTAAGGAATGAAATCTGAGGTGAAAATTGGCAGCATTTCCATGACAGATGTAGCATGTTGTAGATTTAAAAATCCAAAACACACCTAGGATTCACAGCAGAAATGTATTACATACATTTTTGCAACAAATTAGCCCCAAGTTAACATATTATAAGAAACAATTCTGTACCCATATTATTGACAAGTCTACTGATCCGAACAGCAAAAATAAGCCCCTAATATGCTTGTGAGACAAAGGCCAATGAGATTAGTGCAAGGTTTCCATTCATGCTGAAACATGTATTTCTTGTAAGCCTTATCATTATTATCTGTTGAAGGGGCTCTCAAGGTTTTACATATTGATGACCTATCCTCAGGCGACTGGTGGGGGTCTGACTCCTGGGACCCCTGACAATCAGCCATTTGAGGAACCACAGGGCTCTGGTAAGCGCCCCGTCCTCCTCACAGCTTACCAAGCACAGCTCAGTACATTGGTATTGCAGCTCAGCTATTTTAACTTGAACGGGACTAAGCTGCACCTAGGCCATGGGACTGATGAACGTGACATCACATGACCTAGGAAGAGGCCAAAGTGCATGGAGCATCACAGCCTCTTTGTACAGCTAATCGGTGGGGGGACCGGGAGTTAGACCCCCCCCATCGATCTGATATTGATGACCAATCCTAGGGATAGGCCATCAATATGTAAATCCCAGAAAACCCCATTAATGCAGGTAAAATGATTGTATATCATTGATATTTTTATTGTTCTATGCATGCATTTTTCATTGGATCCCAGCTGGAGTCTCACTTTAATCTAATCAATAATATGAATAAAAATTGAAGCATTTATAAAACCAACAAGGCTAAAGTGCCCTGCTTCATGTTCAATATACAACAAAAATCAATAAATGGACAGCGGATTCCTTCTCTATTCTTTCTTATAGACACAGCTGTACAGACAATGCAGTGGCAGATAAGTAAGTACCTTACATTACATTTCTTTTTCTATAAAACTGGTTGTCACTACCCACAGGGCAAATAAATCGTGGGAAAGGGCTAACTGTCAAGTGTCTTATCTCACCCTGGGAAAGTGACAGAGGACTATTAAGCATTCATGTATGTAAGGGAAAGGGTTACTAGTCAACTGTATGATCTAATTATAATTTAGATTGATGAATACATTAGCAGGATGCAAATCGTCTTCACATATAAAGTGTGAGATTCTCGCTTCTCACCCACGTCCTGAGTGTCCATCTCACTTCCTTAGAGCCATGTCATGAAAAACAGATTAGCATAGCAGGAGGCGCGCTAAGGACATGAGAAAACATTTGTGATGGTATTATTATGCTTGTGCCTCAATTTTGGTGCAAAATGCTAATTTGAAGCAAAAGGGTTGTATGGAGGTTTGGCCTGAAGTGTGACATTATGCACCAACATTTCTTAAAAATCTGAAAAAGAATAATGCCTCATTCACACGTCAGTGTTTTGGTCAGTGATTTCCATCAGTGACTGTGATAAAAAACAAGGTGTGGCTCTAAACACAGAACAGGTGCAGATCTTTCCCTTATACCTTATGTCTGTGGAGGCTCCAATCCTGGTTTTGGCTCACAATCACTGAGGAAATCACTAACCAAAACACTGACGTGTGAATGAGGCATAAGACAACTAAAAGTTAGCTTAAAGGGATTGGCTCATCTCCTACTTTGGTGGTATATCTCTCAGATAAGCCACCAATATCTGATAGGTGTGGATCCCACCTCTGGGACCACATCTGTCTTTAGAATGGGGCCTGAAAATGAATGAAGGTACACTGCCACCCTCCATTCACTTCTATGGGAGTGACAAAAATAGCTGTGTGCTGGCTAGACTGTTTTCGAATGGCTGCTCTTGCACAGTGCCCTTTCCATTCCCTTTCCAGGTATCTCCAGAGATATTTGATTAGGTTCAAGTGGCTCTTGCTGGGCCATCCAAAGACGTTCACAGAGTTTCCCTTAAGGCCTCTTTCACACGACAGTATTTTTTGCGGGCTCCAATCCCATTCATTTCTATGGGTCCGCAAAAAATACTGAGAGCGTACTGTGTGCTGTCCGCATCCATATGCCCATTCCGTAGGCCCACAAAAAAATAGAGTATGTCCTATTCTTGTCCATATTACGGACAAGAATAGTACTGTTCTATTAGGGGCCAGCTGTACCGTTCCGCAAAATACGGAAAACACAAGGATGTCATCCGTTTTTTTAGTGGATCCAGAATTTGCGGTCCGCAAAACAAAACTTTCGTGTGAAACTAGCCTAAGGGTGTATTAGACACCCCAATGCCACAGACAATTGTCGGGAGGTAACTGTTACCTCCCAGCAAACCTCCAATAGCTAGCAATGGACACTGCTGCTATTACATTCAGCAATGTCCTCCGTGGTATGGGGAGGAGCGATCACTATGCCATGCTTAAAAATCACAATTGCACGATGAACAAGCGTTTTCTTGTTCATCAGGCATTTGGAGACAGTATTAGATTGCCAGATGATCGCTAACAAGCATTAATAGTAACGCTCATTAGTGATCATCTGCCAGAAAATCTGGCAGTCTAATACTCCCTTAAGCCACTCCTGTGTTGGCTGTGTGCTTAGGGTCATTGTCTTGTTGGAAGGTGAACCTTCGACCTAGTCTGAAGTCCAGAGTTCAAATTTCTGGATTTCTAGGCAGCAGATGCGTGGTCTAAACAACAATCTGCTCCCCAGAAACAATGATTCTGTATGGGGACGAGGGATGACAATAGTGATCTCTTGTCTTCATACTGTGAATCGCTACATGTAACTTCAGCGGTCTCCTTCACTGAGCAAGCAGCCGACTGTTGCTTCCTTCCCAACAATCGGCTGTTCCATCAGCCCGTGTAAACCAGCCTTTACAAACTCAAGTTTCTTTTTTCTTAGGCCTCTTTCACATTAGCGGCAGCATGGAGCCGGCAGGTGAAGGGTGCCGCTGAATCCGTGCTGCCGCAGGGACATGTGTGGGGCCGGAACCGCGCTCCGGCCCCACACAGTACATACACACAGACACACACAGACATATACACATACAAATACACATACATACTTACATGCTCCCGGCAGGTCTCCACAGCGCAGGAGGAGCAGGACGGCGCGCACATAGGACAATTCCCCACAGCGCCCTCTGCTGGGCTCAATACCGGAATTATAAAACGCAAGTGTGAAAGTAGCCTTACTTATTTAAACTAAGGTGAAGTAGAGATATTTATTATTTGTACTGCATGCACCTTCTTTTGCACTTACCATTTATGTACCAATTGCGTGAAAAACTGAATTACTTTAGGGTAGTCATGTTAATACTGCCCCATGGTACAAAAAGAGCACAAATCTTTCCTCAAGTGCATTGTCCACCATATTCATCTCATACCCTGTTGATTAATCTGCCATAGCCTTAAAGGGATTATCCACTTCTAAAAATAAATAACTGAATGATGTGAAAGCCGTAAATACTCTAACTAAAAACCACATAACCACTAATCCCCTACCAATCCAGCGCACATGCTCTGTGTGCAACTATGTATCGTGACATTTTTAGGGAAAACCTTGATAAATGAGTCACACTTGATAACTGTTCAGTGTAAATAAGTGTAAATACATTGATTAATCTGCCCCACTGTGTACTTGCCTTTGACACTATATAAGTATAGGGCCACATAAAACCGGAATATCTTGCCATACAATAATAGACCCCACAATAGGTTCTTTCAAGTACACATCAAAGCTCGGCTTCAACACCTAGACAATGAGGGTAGATAATGTCTTCTCCTGTGCCCAGCAATCCATATCCTCTGTACTATTCTGCCTTAGCTAAGGATGTGTATTGCTGTCCAGAAAAGCCATAGACTGTTCCTGTTTATGGTGCAAATGTCAAGGAAAAAACTGATAAATCAAGCTCTGAAGTCTTCAATAGATGTGGTAGCATTTTATTATTTAAGTACACAAATGTCAGGCGGCTTAGAGACCATTTCTATGTTTTAGATCTATTTTATTACAAAAGTGGGATCTACAAGCTGCTGTATAAATCATCACACATCATAGTATATCTACATTAGTATTGCAGAGATGGCGTTCTTGTTTTTGAGGATGACATATTTATACCTGACTTATAATGCTGTAACAAAAAAGAAAAATATATTTGTAACTTTAGAAGAAATAGTACAAAATGCTACAAGAACGTTTGTATGGATGTAAATAGCAGAATGGGGTTCAGGAAGGTAAAGATTTTTTTTTTAAATGAATCTGAATCTGGTTCTATGCCTAAAAAAAGAAAAAAAAAAATGTAATTGCAAAAAACGGACAGCACCTCCTACAGGTGAGAGTCAGGTGCAAGCTACCTGCTGGCTAATTGAATACTAAACAAAAAATGGCAGCAGCACTAGATAAGCCATGAGACATAAAATGAGCATGAAACACACAAGTAAAGAAGGAAAAAAGTATAACTGCTATGTAGTATATGAAGTATATAAAGTGGAAGCTCTTAGCGCATATAAATGATCATAAATATGTCGGGCTCATCCACCAACGATCAAGGTGGCTTCCAATCGGATGAGTCCTACACTAACACTGACCTGCATCCTACACAAACCGGCAGGCCCATATCAGGAGAACACCATACCTGTTCAGAAGCTGCACCAGTGTGAACAGGAGTGCTAAATTCCCAGAGGAAGCCAGTCCTCCTCTATATATACATAATTGAAAAAAACGGACAGCACCTCCTACAGGTGAGAGTCAGGTGCAAGCTACCTGCTGGCTATATATATATATGTATATATATGTAAATGGACAACCCCTTTAAAGGTGTAATCCCATCTCAGACATTCATGACATATAGATACATATAGAGTCCCTTCTCTGGGATCTGCTCCTATCATAAGAATTAAATGGAGAGCAAATTACACCCCTCCATTCACTGTTATAGGAGGTCTGAACAAAGCTGAGTGTGCTTGCTCGCTATTTTTGGAGGTCCCATAGCAGTGAATGGAGTAAATGTGCAGTGTGCTCTCCTTTTACGCTGGGGCCTCACTGTAGAGCTAGAAGCAGGTCCTGAGAGGTAGAACCCGCAGCTAGTGAACATTTATGGCATATCCATATCAATATGCTATATACATCCAAATGGAACCCCTTTAATTTGTTGGTCAGTTATTTTGACAAATGCATACACCAGGACTGGCTTTATGGAAACACTGGCCATACACGTTAGATGAATGTTGGTGGATGCGTCCGCTTTCAGCTAAAATGAGTGTATAAAATTATGAAGAAGTCCAGGTGACTGCTGTCTTATAAGTATGACCATTTAGCAGATATCTACAGGACACTTGGCTTTTCTGTTACTCCTGAAGGCTTCAATGTAGTAAGCAACACACATGGTCAGCTTTTCATTGGAGCTAATGCAGTTTTATGGAGCTGTGCACTATAAATGTCCAGATGGTGAACCATCGCCTACCAGACATATATGGCATATATTTTGGATGGATATGCCAAAAATGCTTAAAGAAGAACTCCCGACAAAAATTTTATTCCATGTCCTGCTAGAAATGTACATGATATAATCTGTAGTGAATGTCATTTTCTTACCAGTGTCTGAATTTTTGACTTCTATCATCCTGAAGTTTCTTATCTGTGTCATGTGACCAGCAATTAGACCCACCAACTCACACATAGACTTATGTGTGGACAGGAAGTCTAATTCTCTATGTATTCCTATGAGACTGAAAGTGAGGCTCCCATAGGAATGAATAGAGCAGTTACTGGCTTTCTGTCCTGGGTCAGTTGGAGGTCAGGGAGTTGGTCACATGACCCAGCTACAATAAGAAGAGAGGTTTTTTACTCACAGAAACAGTCACTGATAAGAAAATGACAATCACTACAGATTATATCATGCACCTTTCTAACAGGTCAGAGAATAAAATTTTTTGCCGGGAGTTCTTCTTTAAGGAGCTGCAACCCCAATGGTCTCCTAACCTGTGTCACATAAAATAGAAACCAAAAAAGAAACACTCAACTGTCCACAGTCCTACTATATCCATGCCGCTGCCTGTTCCTGCAGGACCAGGAAGTGCTTTGTTTCTATGACTGCTCAGACCAATCACAGGCCTTAGTGGTCACATCTGCTTAAATTCCATGTCACAGGACCAAGTCAATTCCTGGTCCTGCAGGGACCGGAAGCTACTGGGTATTTTTTTTTTTTGTTCAAATGGGGTACAGGTTAGGACCACTGGAGTTGTTGGCTGCTAGACTAGACAATTTACTTTATTTCAAGTATCTGCGTGATATGGGGTAGGTTATTTTAGTTTGTGCATTTGATTTAATCTTGAAAAACGTATGACAAATTACCGTCACCTTATAAAAGTTTTACAATTCATCTTCCATTAATCTGAATAAAAATAATAATACTAATAATATCAATAATAAAAAAAATGATCATGACAGATTTGACAAACAATGATGAAACTGATGCACATTTTCCAAGGCAATTAAAAATGGGAACTCAGAATGGCTTTTGTTTTATGTGTGTGTAGAAGAGACTATGTATATAGAGCAATGTATATACCTGCTTTATTTTACATTTTTATGACTTACCAGAAGTACAGTATATTTGCAAAAAATAAAAAAATGAAAAGAAAATAAGGGTACAAAAAATAAGGGTAAGGCTTTGTAGTTCAGAAACAAAAGAAAATTCAGTATCTGAACAAAAAAACTGCACTGTGTGAATCTGTCCTCTAACAACCATATTGTATTTTTAACCTAATATATAGTAATATATCTAAACAAGAAATACATGTGCATGTGATCTATGCATGGCTATTACACCAAAAGGCACACAACACTGTGCATGGACAATACACAAACACTATGATGTGCATCTTGGAATTCTGCTTATTATAGCCAAGTATCGTTCATAATTACTCCAAACAACTGCTTATTCCAGATTAAAGTGGCCAAATAATTCCATTCTCCCACCCAATCTGATATCGGGCATGTAGAGATGCAGGGAGTGTACTGGGTGGTAACAAGAAAGCCATACAAAACCCGAAAAGTCTCATGACAAATCATACTGATATAGGCTGCAGGATTTACACCCAGATTTGCAGGAGGAAAATTCGCACAGTAGCAGTATAGTAAATAAGATTTGAACAAATAACATGCGGTGCAGATTTGAACTCCACAGCAGTTCTTTCTGCAGATTTTAACCATTTGCATTGTAAAACATGCAGATTTTGCTGTGGATCCACAAGAGATTTTTCCATCACATGTCGACATACCCTAATTCTAGGGACTCTTGAAGTAAAGCAGAGGCGTAGCTAGTGGGGGAGGCGGCCCCTCCAGGCCGACTGAGAATGAGGGCCAACCAAGGGTAGAGATGCTGACAGTCACAGACAACTGTAACATTGTCCTCAGGACGGCGATACAGTTGAAGATTGTGATGAGTACGAGAGCCAATGGCTCTTGTCCCCATCATTCCTCCTGTACTAGGCCTGAAGCCTATGTGGCAGTAAAATGGTTCAGGCAATATTTGATTACGTTATCGTGACACCTGCACTGGGTTTCAGGTGGCGCTCGATGACATCATCAAGACTGCAGGCAATTGAGGTGGAGGCTGGAAGATGCCTGTGGCTGCCTGGAGAGGAAGTCAAGTGAAGATTTGATTTTTTTTTTATTTATTCCATTTGTTAAGAGCAATACTGAAATCTATTGTGTTACACTGACAGCATTATGTCTGTAATTCAGTATATTTCAGGACCCTCAGGGTTATACAGCATTATAAATCAGTATAATGCTGCGCTATCCTGTCAGAGGAGTGGAAGCCAGAATCGGACCTCTCACAGACACATGCTGTCAGTTTATCGTATTGAACTCGCTTGTGTGTATTTGACCTTAGGGTAGTTGTGTTAATACTGCCACATGGTATGAGACATTATAAATTCTGGGCCATTATAAGGACATTGTACGGGACATGATTAGCAGTGGTACTGTTGATGGCATGATAGCTAATGGACCACTAAAGTGTAGCACTATAATTACTGGGAACATTATAAGGGCGTTATAATTACTAGGTGTACTATGGGGGCATTATAACTAGGGGAGGAATTAGAGGGGGAATTTATTACTACTGGGGACAAATCATTTCAAATAAGGGGGGCACTATTACTATTGTGGGTACTATGGGATGAATTAGTATTGGGCACAATATGGAGTGCAGTACTACTAATGGGGCACTGTAGGGGAGAATTGTCTGGGGTTCTGTTACTAATTGGATAGAATTATTACTGTTGGTGGGACTTTTGGTAGAGCTGTTACTATGGGGGGTGAATATTTTGTATAGCACCATTATTTATGCAGGATAGTATTAGGGAACATGTGGGAGCATAGCAGACACAGTATAGAGGGGACCAGCATCATGATAGGAGCACCAAGAGGAGAGAACGATGGAAAAGAGATGAACTTAAAGGGAACCTGTCATCAACTTTATGATGACCTAATTGAGGGCACCATAAATTAGCGTCAGAAATGCTGATTTCAGCGGTGTGTCACTCATGAGCAAAAAGGAAGTGGTTGCCAAGAACCAGCATATTACTCATTGCAGCACAGGCTTTGAAAAGAGTCAAATCTACCTGAGAAGAGTCATGGTTATTCTAAATCTTCTGCACTCCCTGCCCATCTGCTGATGGTTGGCAGTTCTCTCCTAGAGAAAAAGGGAGAAAACTAGGTAGAAGACTGTCAGTCATCAGCAGGTGGGCAGGGAGAGCAGGAATGCATGAATAACCATGACTCTTCTCAGGTGGCCATGACTCTTTTCTAGGCCTAGTCTGTAATGATTGTGATGTTGGTTCTCGGCAACCACTTACTTTTAATTTATAAATGACAAACCGCTGAAATCAACTCACCTGTCTCTACTTTATTCTGCTGTTAGTATGGACAGCATAAAGTTGATGACAGGTTCCCTTTAAGATGTCTGTGTGGCTGAAAGATGTCATCATGGCGGTGTGGTCAGAATGAAGAAGATGAGGACAGAGAACATCTACATTAGAGGAGACATTACTGGATATAAGAGGTATGTGGTGCTACATTCTTCTGCATGTTTGGCAGCACTGACTATAATGTCCATGTAAATACGTCTTTTGTGCTAGGGTCAGTTGGATTGAGAATTTGCTGTCCTGCATCCTGCCTATCTCTAGTGGAGGTGGAGCTAGTGGACTCGCTTAAAACAAGGATGTGCCTCTGTAGTTGTAAACATGCCGATATGTTTCACCCCTCTGTGCTGAACCCCTAGCTATGCTCTAGCTCGAAAGTAAAAGGCTAAGGTAATAGCAAGACTTAGTCTAGTTTTCTGGTTGATATAAAAATCATAATGTGCCTGTGGTGTGCCATGTACAGTATTGTATATAAACCCTGTATTTTGAAGGGTACATACTGCTTGTTTGTTGGCTCCACTCATTTTATATGAATTTGTATACAATTAACAACTTTGTGACAATATTTCCATAACAGATTAAAAACTTGTAAGCATTTCAATTGAATTTTTTGGTTGGTCAGTTATCACCACAAAATCACCTCGATGCTCTCTGAAGTAGTTAGAAAATGGTTTGATAATCAATATTATATACATCGTTTGAATTTTACCCTGCAATAGCAACTTCATTCTTCATGTATGCACAGAAATTCCAGATGCCCTGCATACAGGATAGCATACGTGGCTTGGCAAACAGTCAGATGCCCACAGTATAAAACACACACTCTGAAACAAACCTACTGTACAGTACCTACAATATACTAAATACAAACACCTTAGTCAAGAGTCTACTAAACTCAGCATGTCTACCGCAGAGCTGGGGCCCTGGTTTACTCCGCCTATAGCATACAGCCTGTTCTTCAGGACGATAGCGGCGCAGGCACATCGTGGGTTAGGCATGGGACTTATGTTTTCCCACCTGTTCTTCAATGGATGGAAGATCTCTGCTGTTTCCAAAACTGAAGGTTGATTTCCTGAATGATGAAGAGATACAGAATTCATTGACAGAATTTGTAGCATGAATGCACAATGTACTTATTCTCAAGAGATCTCACATTACTCAGTCCCTGGGTTTTGTGCACATCTCGGTGATTTATTGTAATCGGAATAGCATGTTAAACACTTTGTATTAATGTTACACCCGTCACATGCCAGCTCTGTGTAACCTATGCAGACAATCTGCATTCTGAATGGCATGCCCATCCTTCAGGCCACAAACTGAAGGATGCCGTCTATTCTTGTTATGTAATACTGTTAGGTTTAGTAGAAAGGACCATGTGCTTGTCTATGGAGGATACGTGGAATATTATTTAGGATCTACTGGTGACTTGAATATAGAAGCATTTTTATTCTTACCAAGACCTCCAGCCACAACAACTCTCCCATGTATTGCCCCTGCAACAAAATCAGCTCTTCTTTTTCTTAGAAAGCAGGAACGATCTGTCTTCATCCAGCCACCTGAAAATCAGAGAATTGAGAATTTCTTTTTCGACCAGCGACATATTTAGAAAACTATCCTAATGCTCTCTATCTGGCAATTTAGGCTAAACAGAAACTGTTTCAGGGCTAATGAATATATCATAAAGGGAATCTGTCACTAGGTTTAAAGGGGTTTTCCGGGATTTAACTAGTGATGACCTATCCTCATCGGTAGGGGTCCGACACCCGGGACCTCCACTGATCAGCTGTTTGAGAAGGCACCAGTGCCAAGCAATCACTACAGCAATCACTCGTCTCCTAATGTTTCATTGTTACTGTTTACATAGGACAATCTGCTGCACCTCTGGTGATTACGGAACCTTTTAGGCTACTTTCACACTAGCGTTTTTAAATTCCGGTATTGAGTTCCGTCATAGGGGATTCATGGGGATTCATTTTCAATGGGGACAAAACTGAACTGAAGACAAGGAATGCTCCTGAAAGCATTCCGTTCTGTCTTCAGACCGGAGAACAAACCGCAGCATGCTGCGGTTTGCTCTCCGGTCCAGGCATCCGCACCAAGACGGATCCGGAATGACCCCCAATGCAAGTCAATGGGGACGGATCTGTTTGGTGTGACACACTCAGTAATCCGGATTTGTCCTCCATTGACTTGCAATGGGGGGTCATTCCGGATCCGGCTACAGAGAAACATACAGACATACATACATACATAGACATACATACATACATACATACACATACACATACATACTCACATACTCCAGCCAGGGACGCCGGCAGCAGGTCTTCACGCGCCTCCTGTGCGCAGGTATGACGTTTCCCCACTGCGCCCAGCAGAGGGCGCTGTGGGGAATCGTCATCACTGCGCGCAGGAAGGCGCGTGAAGACGTGCTGCCGGCGTCCCGGGCTGGAGTATGTAAGTATGTATGTGTTTGTGTGTATGTGTGTGTATGTATGTTCTGTGTGGCTGAAAGCGCTGCTCCGGCTCCACACATGTGTCAGCGGCAGTACGGATCCGTTGGCACCCTTTAGGTGCCGGATTCGTACTGCCGCTAGTGTGAAAGTAGCCTTACACAGGTCAATTATCGGGAATGGGTGTTTTTACAAATGTTCATCTCTGATAATTGTCCAGATTGTCGGTCTTTGTAAAATGACCTTTACTTTTGATGGTGCAGTACTTTTCATAAGGCTACTTTCACACTTGTGTTGTGGTTTTCCGGTATTGAGATCAGGCAGAGGATCTCAATACCGGACAAAAAACTGATCAGTTTTGTCCCCATGCATTCTGAATGGAAAGAGATCCGTTCAGGATGCATCAGGATGTCTTCAGTTCAGGCAGCTTTCAGTTTTGTGTCCGGTCATAAAAACTGAAAGAAACTGATCAGGTACTGAAACCAATGTAAGTCAATGTTGTAAGTCAATGGTGACGGATCAGTTTTTTTAGGAGACTAAAGAACGGATCCATCACCCATTGACTTTCAATGTATTTAGTGCCTGATCAGTTTTCTTCAGTTTTGATTTCACACAACTGCATACTAACTGAAGGGATGCATCCTGATTTGCAAAATCAAAACAGTTTCATTCAGGTATAGAGATCCTCTGCCGGATCTCAGTACCTGAATTAGGCTATTTTCACACTAGCGTTTTTAAATTCCGGTATTGAGTTCCGTCATAAGGGCTCAATACTGGAAAAAAACGCTTCAGTTTTGTCCCCATTCATTGTCAATGGGGACAAAACTGAACTGAAGACAACGGAATGCTCCTAAAAGCATTCCGTTCCGTCTTCAGACCAGAGAACAAACCGCAGCATGCTGCGGTTTTCTCTCCGGTCCAGGCATCCGCACCAAGACGGATCCGGAATGACCCCCAATGCAAGTCAATGGGGACGGATCCGTCTGGTGTGACCACAATGGTAAACGGATTCGCCCTCTATTGACTTTCAATGGAGTTCAGGACGGATCCGTCACCTACACATACAGACATACATACATACATACATACAGACATACACATAAACACAAACACATACATACTTACATACTCCAGGCAGGCAGGCCGCACGTCTTCATGCCCAGGAGGCGCGCCGCTATGACGATTGCCTACAGCGCCCAGCAGAGGGCGCTATGGGGAATCGTCATAGCTGCACGCCTCCTGGGCGTGAAGATGTGCGGCCTGCCTGCCTGGCTGGAGTATGTAAGTATGTATGTGTTTGTGTGTGTGTGTATGTCTGTATATGGTACTGTGTGACATGTGTGGAGCCGGAACGCGGTTCCGGCCCCACACATGTCCCTGCGGCATTCCGGATCCAACGGCACCCTTCACCTGCCGGATCCGGACTGCCGCTAGTGTAAAAGAGGCCTTAACAACGCAAGTGTGAAAGTAGCCTCATGATCCACTACTTAATTGACAGCATTCTCCCTATACTGTCCATCCCGGACTGGAGGGTGTGACAGCACATGCCTTATATTGAGAGAACTGTGGTGTCAGCTCCCGCTGCACCTAATAAACAGTGATTTTATGAAAACTACTGCACCAACAAAAGTTAATGACCCAGTGCTGGAATCAGGGTCTGTGTCACCACTTTATAATGCCCTCAGATAGGGCAGAATAAAATTAATTTGTAAACCTAGTGGAGGACATTTGTCAACCCTTACTTTTTTGATCTTTGTGTCCTGCTCGCCACTTTTCCAAAAAATGAGCGAAGCGGGATGGGCCGAGGCCGGGCATAGCCAGCCAGCACATATATTTTACTTTATGACACCAACATACCAGAAATCTACATCAGTTCCCTGGCTAGTGTAGATTTCAGCTCTGGTTCTTGGACCTGCACAGATGCATTGCAATTATTAAGAGGCTTGAGATGCAGTTGTGCCGGATCTGACACCAGCGGGGGAAAGATTAAGACAAGCGTGAAAAATGCTTAAAGTAGAACTCCCGCAAAATTTTTTATTCTCTGACCTGTTAGAAAGGTACATGATATAATCTGTAGTGAATGCAATCTTCTTATCAGAGACTGCATTTCTGAGTTATCCCCTCTCTTCTTATTGTAGCTGGGTCATGTGACCAACTCCCTGACCTCCAACTGACCCAGGACAGGAAGTCAGTCACTTCTCTATTCATTCCTATGAGACTGAAAGTGAGGCTCCCATAGGAATGCATAGAGAATTAGACTTCCTGTCCACACATAAGATGCTGTGTGAGTTGATGGGTCTGATTCTTAGTCACATGACACAGATGAGAAACATCAGGGAGATATAACTCCCAAACACAGCCATTGGTAAGAAAATGATATTCACTACAGATTATATCATGTACCTTTCTAGCAGGACATGGAATAACATTTTTTGTGGGAGTTCTTATTTAATAAGGGTCCTCCAGTGTCACCAGCAGGCTGGCACAGAGCTGTATGTGCCTAGCGAGTAGCCTTTCAGCCCATTTGCAACTATAATGTCATCATGATGATGAGATGCCATAGCCCTGTGCTATGTAAGGTGAGCTTCCTGGGACATTAACGGGGAACTCCTACAGTAATTCCATTGTTTGTAGACCAGTGTTGGGTTTCCTGGTGTTTTCCTGTTTGCACTTCTGTTTAACATGGCTTGCCTGCACTTGATTTTGGATATTCTGTCTACTGACCCTGATTCTTTGACCCCATCATTTTGATACCGAATTTTGACCTGACGTTACCTGCCCATAAGTGAGGAGGACAGGTTTGTAGGCCAGCCTGCTACAAGTTACATGGCCATCTATTGGAGACTATGTTAGCGACTGCAACATGCATATCTGTCCAGAAAGCCTACCATCTGTATACAGAGGTAGATTGGCCATAGACTTTACAGGGAAATTTCCCAGTGGCCCGATGACCAGGGGGCCATCTGGGCCCTCCTCATGGCCGGTCAGTGGAAGTTTTTGGTGATGCATTTTGTTTCTGCTGGCAGTATTTTATGATGCACTGTGGTATTTGGCACTGTTGGGGTGGTATAATGTGCCACAATATGGTATTGCTGCCTCTGCCTTCCATAAGTTTGGACCTGACTACAAAACAGGGCCACTTTTAGTATTTTTTTCCAGGGCCACTTTAAGTTCCCAGTACGCCCCTGTCTGTATACCTGCTATTATATAGCAGGAAACCAGCATCCAGGAGCACACTTATTCTATAGTATATATATATATATATATATATATATATATATATATATATATATATATAGTGTTATATGGGGTTTCTAAAAATAGACACCAGTACTAATCATTGTACATCAAAAGTTTATTCTGTGCCTGATTCCAGTGGGTAGTGGATGCCTTGTCTGATGAAACAGGGATCCGAAAGCCCCCATTCCCTAGAAGGCAGGAGTCCCGGAGATGAGACGCCTACCTATGAATCATTTATGGCGTATACTGTGGAAAATCCTTTTAATGAGTATTAGCTTAGGAGCATTGCTATAAAATGCTATGAAATGGATAGACAAAGTGAGTTGGTGATGTAGTAGCTGAATTTCCAAGTATATAAAAATATAAGATGTCGAGTTGGTATCTATGTTTGAACTTGCCTTGTTCCATATCAAATATATCCACAGTCTTCGTAAATTTTGGCCGTCGGTATGTTCCCCCTTGTCGTAATCCTCCTAAACTGTAGAGGGATCCTTCACTGATCACATATCTTGAGTATGCTCTTTTGTTGGGAATATTGGGGAATTTGGTCCAGGAACGGGTGTCAGTGTCAAACACTTCAAAGGCATTGACTGCATACTTAGACTGCCTGCCTCCTGTGGGTATAGAAATACCAGAGATACAGTACAGTAAGGTCAGATGCATGCAAAGTATAACTGTAAAATATGAAGCAATAAAGATATGCAGATAACGTCAGTCTCAGTGGAGTTTCCATACCAGTTCTAAAACCAGGAACTCACCTAAAAAAAAATTCACATAATTCACATTTCCCCATCACACATTTTTTCACCTCTTTGTTTCTGGTGATTTCACACCTAACATCTCTTCTTTTTTTTTTTTTTTTTTTAAACTTTTTTTTAATGGTATAAATATAATCAATAACAGTAATATTGTACAAGAAAAAGATTGTACATAGTGTCACCTAACATCTCTAAATAGAAATTTAAATTTAATTAAATTTAATGGTTATGGTTTCTTTAAAACCAGAGTTTATGAAGTGTGCAACAACAGATAGACCTGTAGCCCTGAAACTACACGGAATGCAGAATGTCAAGTTTTGGTAGGATTATACAGATCTACAATGCTTTATAATTCTACTTAGGTTTTATACTTTACCCATGAATGCTTATAGCTATGCACATTGTAGCCTTAGGCAGATGCATATTGTTCTGAGAAATTCTGTAGGGAATGTGCCAGGTAACAAGATGACAGTCTAATACAATAAGTACCATATGACAAAGGCTGAGCTGCATTCCAGTACAACATCAAACCATAGTTTAGATATTACGATGAGATCTCCACTCCCCATTCTCCTTCAGGGTCACTTCATATTGTGCATTCAAGTGCTCTTTCTTTCTCCTTATATGTATAACATTTTATATCAGCAATTTCAAGAATGCAAGAAATGTACCAGCCTTCTTGCACCTCCTGAGAAGTATTAGTAATTTAATAATAAAAAATATTTGTAATATGCAATAATAATAATGCTGTACAATTCGCTATATAAATTTAACACTTAAGCTTTGTTCATCTATGCATTATTGCTTCCATTTCCAATAGTGCAAGATCCATCATATGGCTGATCCCAGTGATTCTCAATGGACCCATCTGACTTATAATGGAGTCCGTTGTGGTTCTGAAGTTGTGTCTATCATTTTAACAGCAAGATTTGTGCTACATGCTGCAGTATTCTTGCTGTCAAATATGATGAATTGTCTTTTTGTAAAAATAATTGCAAATCAGAAAATGTGCGACCAAGACAAATGTGCGATCACTGGAAAAATGTGAGAAGTGGAAGTGCAACCATATGAATTGTCCCCTGAATTAACTGGTTGTTAAATTGACATTATTATTGATTGGACATGCTGACTAATTCAAAGGTGATGATGACCAATATGACTGTACTTCCTATTGTCCAGCTGAACGTACAGGCCTGTCCAGGATTTTTTGTTTAAAATGTGGCCCCATGTGGAACCTGTTAAGGGAGCTATACTTCCCTGCTTTGCACTTCCAAGCTGTCTTCACTAAACTTCCTTCGTCCCTGCCTATAAACTTCCTTGCATAGAAGGGGTCACGTACACCACTACAGCCAATGGCTGGCCTCAGCGGTGACATATCCCCAAGCGGCAAGTCACTACTGGGTTATTTTGCTGCTAGGGGCTACGTCACCACTACAGTGGTCCACATAACCCTGTCTGTGCAGGAAGTTTACATGTATGGAGCTGAAGTCCGGTGCAGACAGCTCAAGAGCCACAGACCTGACTGGAGTGGTGGAGAGCAGGTAAGTATAGCTCTCTGCACAAGACCTCCCAGGGAAGAAAACACCTCATATGCCATTATTTCTGTAGTAAATATGTTTTAAAAGGACCAATTCTAAATTTTGGCAGGTCTCCATATAAACCAAATCACAATATGGATTCATTTCTTAATATTATCTGCAATAAAATTAAGATCTTACTGAAAAATTGTAAAAAAAAATATCTTTTTGATACTCATCAGTGCCAAGTAACATGTTGTAGCATCTTCAATAAGGAAGGATTTCAGACCCTTTTGGAGATTTAGAAAATAGAAGTAGTTACACCTCCTCACTAGAAGTAATTCTCAACCTACATTTTCCTAGTTGAGTTATCATGTTGAACATGATCTGCAGGCAGCATGTTACAGAGCAGGAGGAGCTGAGCAGATTGATATAAAAAAAGAAAAGATTCAGTAAAACTCTTAATTTATTCATGTAAAGGGAGGCTGTCGGCAGTTTTGACCATAATACACTGCTGACAACACTAGGTAGGGGCTAGGAAGAGCAGGACAAACAAATCTTTAGTGGCATTTTTATTATCGGGAATAGCCGCCCTGAATATGCAGTCCTATTATGCTTCTGTTACAGCAAGGAGTATCTACCTAGTGTCATCAGTAGTTATGCATGGTCAAAACTGTTGATAGATTCCATGTAAGTCCTAGATCTTCTATGCTTAGAAGACCAGTGGGCGGTTCTCTTCAACGATTTACAGCTTTCCTTATCTGAATGTACATTCAGACATAGCTGTCAATCACTGATAAGACCATCCATTTGACTCCTAAGTATAGAAAGAACAAACATGTAAATTAATAAAGTTTCAATTACACTGAATCTTTTCCCACAAAACTATATAGCAATGTTCTCAGCTTCTCCTGCTTTAAAACATGCTGCCTTCGGAAGGCACAGCATTTCCAATGTAACAGGTTTCCTCTAATTCATAGCTTTATAGGAATTTCCCTGGGAATACTAATTTTTCAGCAAGTGCCCCCAGCCTACAACAGAAGATACATACTTATCTGCTTCCAACTGCTCTGTGTTCATGTTCTGGTCCCCGGCTTGCTTTCTCCTGGCGCCCCATGGGCATGGTCTCATGCTCCACTGCAGCCAATGACTGGCTTCAGAGGTGATGTGCTGCTTCTGGTCACTTCACTGCTGAAGCCAGTTATTGGCTGCAGCAGAGCATGTGAGCATGCTTATGCAGCCTGGAAGAAAACAAGCATGGGACCAGAACATGGACACAGCAGAAGACCAGAGTGGAGGGGAGCAAGTAACTATGAATGTTCTGTTTAAGGAGGCAGGCTGGGGACAGCCAGTATTCCCGGAGAACCCCTTTAAGTCATCTGAGACAGGGTGGTTATGAGGGCTACAAATGTCTAACACCTACATCCTTTTACGTTGACATGCACATACCTAGCACCCTGCCGTTAGTTCTAGTGAACTAAAGTCAGAAGTGGAGCTGTTTACACGTGTATTGATATTACCCTATTGACTTCAATGGGAGGGATGAAAATAGAGGGCTGAGAAAAAGTATTTGACCCATTAAAGATATCTTTTATGTTAGCACATTTATGACATAAATGTTTCAGATTATCAAACAAATGTGAATATCAGACAAAGATAATCCGAGTAAATATAAAAGGCAGTTTTTAATGATGATTTCATTTATTAAGGGAAATTTGTTTGATAATCTGAAACGTGAAGAGTAACAAATGTGCAAAAACCAAAGAAATCTGTAAGGGCGCAAATACTTTTTCATAGCACTGTATGTACCTATGGAGCTCCCATAGTAGTAATACGAATGTTATCATCATATTCTATGGGGCTATGTTGTGAGAGGGTACCCTGCTAGCAATATTGTTTATTGGGTTCATTATGCTGACACCATTTATGTAGGACACTGCCGGCTGTATTGGTTATTGTGTGCTACATTGAAAAAGTTGTGCTGAGGTGTGCAAACCTTGCTACATCACAAGGCTCCCAAAAGTCTACAAGTATGGGTAAAGGCAGAGCGGAGGCAAGGTGCTAAAGGTATGCATATTCTGTAGTTAGTACCAGGAAAATATGTGTTAAAGTGTAACTGCCATTCTATTTTTATTTGTATAATATGTAAGGGCAATGATACTGACCATTTTTGTAATATACTTTAATTAATGAAATCATACATTTCATTTTGAGCCTTTACACCAGACCCCATCAGCCCGCAGTACATGTACGGTGCTGGTCCTTAAAGGAGTTCTCCAGGAATTCAGAAAATGAAAATATTTAAATATTACTTTATGATAAATATATTCTCAAATACCTTTCATTAGTTATAATGGCTCGTTTTGTCTAGGGAGTAATCTTTAGGAGAAATAAAATGGCCACCATCCTATTAGTACACACAAAACCTGTCCTAATCACACAACAGGACAAGTTACTTCACCACACTGAGCCATAGTGCTGCATCATCCTCCTCTCTCTGCTTGTCAGTAATAATGATCCTGAATAGAGGTGAATCTCTGGAGGAATGGAGATGTTGAGGAGACATGAGAGGACTGTGGGGTGTGGCTAATAAGCAGCAGCATTTGTATGCAGTCTCCATTACCGCAGCCACCTTCTGCCCTGTCCATCCTCTCTATACTAAATTCCCCAGAGATTCGGCTAAAGTTCTTATCAGCTGTATTCAGGATCGTAATCCCTGTCCAGTAGGGCAGAGAGGAGGATGAGGCAGCTCTTTACCTCAGTGTTGTGAAGTATCTTGTCCTCCTGTGTGATTAGGACAGGTTTTGTGTGTACTAATAGGACGGAGGACATTTTGTTTCCCTGATGATTGCTCCCCAGACAAAATTATGAGTCATTATGAATAACGAAAGGTATTTGGGAATATATTTATAATGAAGCAATATTTAAGTATTTTCGTTTTCTTAATTCCCGGAGAACCCCTTTAAGTCATGTCCACCAGCGTCGTACATGTACAGCGGAGGTCCTCTACAGATTAAGGGAGTAGTTTAGATAATGGTATCTACTAGGGAATTGGTATAAACCTATTGAATGGCTATGCTACAGTATTTTTACTTGTACTGATTGTAATTGTAGCAATTTTTTATGGATTTGTATTGCATATAATATGAAATCTGTGTTTTTGGGGATTTATTTTACTTGAAGACTGGCCAGAAATCCCTCAAATCTCATGTAGGTGATTTTTATTTTGATCACTTGAAACATTTCTGCACGGTTTTAGATGTATGCAATATGGACACATTGCAGTATGCATATAATGGCCGCAAGATTTAAGTCTTCTGCAGTAGGTCCAGGTGTTGAGGCTGTAACATGCTATATTCATCCATATTACAGCTATGTGAAACCTTACACTGTAAGGCTACATTCACACGACCGTTGTTTTCACGGTCTCCTAGCCACATATTTTGCCGCTCATATCCGAACCCATTAATTTCTATGGGGCCACAAAAGATGCGGACAGCTCACCGTGTGCTGTCCGCATCCGTTGCTCAGTGCCATGGCCCCGCAAAAAAAATAGAACATGTCTTAATAGGCATTTCTATGATAGCTGCAGCATGTGCGGTCCACAAATTGCAGAACGCACATGGGCCGGTATCAGTGTTTTGCGGATTCGCAAAACACAACGGTTGTGTGAATGTGGCCTAATCCGTGTGAAACACTGAAGTGGGTTTAACTGAAATTTCATCATCTCCACCCAGGGGCATACAAAGGATCCGTACGGTCTGGAGGTCTGGATAGGGGGCAAAATTTAGTTGCCCCCTACTCCAGACCTTGTGAAATGTCTGATAAATTAATCCAACTCATTGACTTTTATGTCAGAAACAGTGGGACAGGTGTTTTACAAATATGGTACTCATTCTGAGCACCATATTTTATATGTATTTATACTAGAGAACTGGCATTAATACATCAAGAAGTTTTCCTTCTCCGCACATACCATATTATAAAACTGTCTGTTTGCAGCCACCAGTAGGAGAGCACAGTGCATAGGAATTTATAGTTACAACTGAACTCAAAGGGGTTTTCTGGGATTTTAATAGTGATGACCTATCCTCAGGATAGGTCATCAATATCAGATCAGTGGGGGTCTGACACCCGGCACCCCTGGCACCAGCTGGTTGAAGAGAAGGCCGTGTTCCATGCGAGCGCTGCCTTCCTTTCATTATTTACCGGCTTACCATCGACACTGTAGCAGTGAGCAGGTGTAAATACAAGCTATTCATTTCAATAGGACAGCTCCTTCCTATACACTTGTATAGGAACAAGCTGTCTGATAGAAGTGAGATGGCTTGTAATTACACCTGCTCACTTCTACAGTGTCGATGGCAAGCAGGTAAACAGCACCCTGCCTGCCTTCTCTTCAACCAGCTGATGATAGGTCATCAATATTAAAATCCCAGAAAACCCCTGAAAACCTCTGGAAGCTGAAAAAATCTCTTTGCACTGAGCTCCCCCTAGTGGTAGCTCCTGGTAATAGCGATTGTTTTATGTCAGGAACAGAAGAGAAGACAATATATTACTACAATTAGGTCTGAAAGACATTACATGTACCAGTGAGTGACTGTCCAAGTACTTACCCAATACATAAATCTTGGTGCCTCGTAGAAAGGATGTAGCACCATAGCGAGGTGTTGGCATTTGCGCAAAATGGACCCAAATATCCTTTAACATGTCAAACTGCTGAAGGAAACAATGCGGTCGCAAATCTGAACCCATTCCTCCTGCAGCATATACTCTGCAATCTGAGAAGGAATGGAAACCAGAAAAGATCCATTAAATACTGTTTTCCATGAAGTATGGAAAGTAACGGAAGTCCTTAAGCCTATTAAAGTTATATTCAACTGCTCAGTGTTCAGGATTTTGCAGTTCTGATGGGTTTTCTCCATTAACCATGTAATGTTGTCAAGAAGAACTATGTTATTTGGTTCAGGTTACTATTGGACATGATATGTGCAAATCTGTTTTTTACCTTAGTTTGATACTTCTTAAAGTCAACTGAATATTGTCTTGAAATAATATCTGATCTTAGCAGAGGATGGCTGAGCTGGGGAATCTTCTCAAATTGCTATGGAAACTGTAGAGTTCATAGCTCTTGGAGATCCTGCACCTTTTGTCAAATAATACTGCATTTCTATTCAAAAGGATATGTGACTGGAATGTAAAATAAAGGAGAAGGGAAATTTTACCTCGGGCAGTGATTGATATGCCCATGGCAGGTTCACGTAAGGAGCTCTTTTTCTTCCATTTGCCCTCGTCAATATTGTAGACCTCTACTACCTTAAGAGGCATCTGGTTGTCCCCCACTCCTCCAACCACCATGATTCTCTTGCCCACAGAAACCACTGCAACTCCAGCTCTAGCAGACGGCATGTGCGCCAAACTAGTCCAACGGTTGATCTCAGGAGAAAAGACCTCAAAAGTATTCATTGGGTTTCCTGCATCATCACATCCTCCAATAGCGAAGATCTGTCCTCCAGCCTCTATCAGTGAACAGTAAACTCGCGGACTAGAAAGGGGTGCTAATGACTG
Source organism: Rhinella marina (assembly GCA_900303285.1). NCBI lineage: Eukaryota > Metazoa > Chordata > Amphibia > Anura > Bufonidae > Rhinella > Rhinella marina. The sequence goes on along the minus strand of ONZH01012425.1, from coordinate 60,988 downwards.
CCACTGGAAATCTTTGGCAAGCGGAACCTCCATGTTGGATCAATATAACAGCAGACATTCATCCGTCTGATCAGCAGCTGGCTCCTTGAATGCAAATTAAGACGGGGACAACAGAAGGTGAAGCATTAGTACTTATCAAGGGCCACTTTTAATATTCAAATTTCACATTTTAATGTTCAGATGATTTTCAAATTCAGTATGCAGTAATGCTATCAAACTGCATTTCATTATTTGTTGTTACAGGAAATTTGGAAGCGGCAAGCGATAATCAATCTTCAGTTTATGAGTAGCACACTCTGCATATTCTAAATTATGAACATTTCTGCTGATGCACTGAAGATGTAGGCTGCATAATTGAGAATAATTCTGCTGAACACTTCCATTTCCCATTAGAACACAGTGAACCACATTTCTCACATGTCCCATAAGAAAATCTTAAAATCTGGAAAACCACAAACATATTTTACATATATTATAAAATAAGTAAAGAAACAAAATTTGGATATGTCTGCTTGACACTGAAATACTTTACAGTTAATATTATACCCCACAGAATCCAATCCGATTCATGCTTATGGCACTAAGTGATACTGGGAGCACTGTGGCTTACAGTAAATGAAGGCATGGTGGCTGGTGGCACTGTGACTGGTCGGTGACTGACACTGAGTGCACTTTTTGTGCACCTGGGGATATTGTATCTGGCACTGTTTTCTTCAGCACCCTTTGGCAATGGTCTATTTGCTGCATTCTAGATCTATCAATAACTGAACTTGCAGAGACAGTGTGGCACTGTATAATGTCTGCAAATTTGCATTGGTTTATGCAAAATATTCTTATGTACCTTGGAATAAAGACGGAATAAACAATAATTTAACACACATTTTTAGAATCTCTAAATTAGACAGTGCTGTGGTGCCATCTCTTGGCTTTGCTTTTTTATGCATTTCAGTGTATATGCAAGCACACATATGACTTTCACTGTTGAAATGGTTTTGGAAATACTGGCAAAAAAAAACCTAGTCTAGGAAAAAGAGACTGTCAAACTCATCTGAGAACCACTTCCCTTGAATATGTCCATATCTAAAGATGTTAGAGTGAAATCTTAGGACCCCACTAGTGATGAGCTAGCAAGCTTCGGATGCTCGGAAGTCTGTTCGTTCAAAACTTCGGATTGATACTGTACGGAGTTCCTGAGCCACCGCCTTCACATACATGGGGAGCACACTGAGGACACCAGGAGAATGGGGGCACAAAGACAAAGGGGCATCAGGGACACAGAGGCACAAAACCATGGAGGCATCAAGGGCACATGGAGTCATGGCTGATTTCAGGCTGTGATCTCCAGCATGGAGATCACAGCTTGAACCCAGTATTTTCTTACGGAAGTGCTCTGATTGGTTTGTCTGCAGAGACTCCGGTGTCTTTATAGTAAGCAGTTTAGACGTGACTGTACGTCTGAATACACTAAGTTACTTGCGATTTGGATGTACAGTTACGTCCAAATGCGTGAAGGGGTTAAAGATGAGGTTTTCCAGTTTTAATTATAACATTTACTTAGAGAATAAGATGTTGAACTAGTTTTTACAATACAAAATCTATTTCAATCGCAGACCTTATATATCCATACAGTAGCATCTCATTAAAGGGGTTCTCCCGGAATTAAGAAAGTGAAAATACGTAAATTTTACTTTATTATAAATATATTCCCAAATGCCTTTCATTAGTTATAATGGCTTGTATTGTCTAGGGAGCAATCATTAGGAAAATTAAAATGGACGCTGTCCTGTTAGTACACACAAAACCTGTCCTAATCACACAGCAGGACAAGTTACTTTACAACACTAAGGTAAAGAGCTGCCTCATCCTAATCTCTGCTCTGCTTGTCAGGGATTTTGATCCTGAATACAGATAAGATCTTCAGCTGAATCTCTGTAGGAATGAGCAGATGTACAGTAGCTAATGAGCATCAGCTCTTGTATACAGTCTCCATTACCACAGTCTGTCCTGTACTTCATCTCTCCTCATGAGCTCCATTCTCACAAAGATTCACACTGTATTCAGGATCATAATCCGCGACAAGTAGAGCAGAGAGGAGGATGAGGCAGCTCTTTACCTCAGTGTTGTGAAGCAACTTGTCCTGCTGTGTGATTAGGACAGATTTTGTGTGGACTAACAGGACAGCGGCCATTTTGTTTCTCCTAATCATTGCCCAGACAAAACAAGCCATTATAACTAATGTAAGTTATTTGGGAATATATTTGTAATAGTGTAAAATTTACACATTTTCATTTTCTTAATTCCCGGAGAACCCCTTTAAAGAAAAAAATGGTACGACCCATTTTAGTCCTGGTGGAGCAGACTTAATATTTTGACAGTGTATACTGAGTTCCAAATTATTATACAAATTGGATTTAAGTGTCACAAAGATGTAATTTTTTGTTTTTCAATTAAACTCATAGATGGTATTGTGTCTCAGGGGTCTTTGGATCACTGAAATCCATCTCAAACACCTATGATAAAATTCATCTATAGGAGAGCTGGATAGGACTAAACATGGTGTCATTTGTGATCCAGTCGGCACTACGGTTCCTGTTGTTTACTGTGCTTGGGTCTAGGGACGACATCCCAGTTATGACAATTGCAGAAAGACCGGCACTAGCTTCTTGCAGTTCAATGCTTTATTTATTGCATCAGACACGAGCCTTCTACAGACATACTTACACCAACAGTGAAACTTGCCCCTTATATACCTAGACACCTATTGATGACATCATATCATCATGACAACAAGTATCAACAGTACATTTAGATCTTCCATTTCCTTTAAATTTTTCAAAACTTCGCTCATCTCTACTCTTCATCAGTATGATGATCACGCTTAAAGGTGGATTTAGACTGCCCAATTTTCAGACAGATTATTGGGAATGACTGTTCATCCGAACGTTTGTTCCCAACAATCTGCCCATCTAAATGTGCAGCCGATCACCTAATGAACGAGCAAAATGCTTGTTTATTGGGTTATCTTGTCGTTCGTGCAGGTAGAGCAGTCATAATTTCTCGGCACTATATTGTGCTGTCTAAATGGCGATCTGCTGCCCAGAAACAATGATTCTCTATGGGGACTAGGGATCACAATAGCGATTGCTTGTCCTCAATCCGCTGTAACATCTTCCAGTGTAAACCCGCCTTAAATATCTTATTTGACACTTTTCGGCAGCAGAGATCTTTTTTCTCTCCCATCCCATACTGCTTGAAACCTATGAGCTGCTTAATAATGTGGAAGGTCATTCTTAAGTAGTTTTCCTTTAATTGGGCTCACCTGATAAACTAATTATCACGGGTGTTTGAGATTGATTTCAGTGATCCAAAGACCCCCGAGACGGAATACCATCAATGGGTTTAATTGAAAAACAAAAAATTACATCTTTATGACACTTAAATCCAATTTGTATAATAATTTGGAACTCAGTATAAACTGTCTATTCCAAGTTTACACTGTCTAAATATTAAATTTGCTCCACCATATCCATTTTGATATCTTTCAGGAGGTTATCGTTGAGCCTGTGGGAAACATTTACTACAACCGATGAACCAAAATGGCGGCATATTTTCAGAATGGTCCATGTGGCAGAGCACGAAGTATACACCAGCAAGGAGATGTCTGGCACACGTACTGTTAAATGTTTCAGGCGGTGAAAGTTCTGTCCACAACTGCCCCCTGTCGCTCACTTTTTATAAAAGTGGCAAGGTTGTTGGAAAAATCTCAAATTTTGATGCAAAATGGGACTTCAAGCTAAACCTTCAATTTTTCTGTGCCAGAAAACTGGCATATAACGATGATAAATTCCTGCCTGTGAGTGAGATCCTCAGCATGAATTGACAGGCTGTGAATTTCATATCTGCACCACAGGTCAATTTTTGCTGCAGATTTTTTTTATGCAGCATGTAGATAAGATTTAACTAAATGTCGTCCACTTTAGTGATACTGTACAATGCCGCAGTTTTGCAGCACAAAATCCATAACAGAAAATCCATTGTGTACCAGCACCAACCTCATCATCATAAGGGTATCGTATGCCAATATGGGATAGATACACTGCAAATTTGACAAATCTGCAGAGCTTACAGTACCAGCAATATGGATGAGACTTTAAAGAAAAAAAACAATGCACGGCGTAAAGTAAATTTATCCTGCGGATTTCACCCTTTGCAATCTACAGAATGAAATCTGCAACAAAATCAGCGACAGCAGAAATCCCACTGCCAAAATTTCAAATAGCGTAAAATCTTCAGCAGTGAAATGGTGTCCTGCACTTAACATATGCTGTTTATACAGTATTTTCAGAAACAAAATTCACACATAGCATGGCATGCGGTGCAAATTTTAAATCCGCATGGTCAATTTATGTTGCAAATTTCCATAAAAGCAAATCCGCAGTATTTCCCCACTAAAATCTGCAGTAAAAGCTGCATTATGAGGTGTTGATTTTGCCCCTGCGGATTTTGTCCAGATATTTTACACATGAACATAACCTGCACACATTGCGGAATATGCATGTTGTTTCCATGCTTATTTCTGCGTGGAAAGACTACAATGTGATACACTTTGCATGTTTTTTCTGCGCCAATATTGACCGGCCATGCAGATTCCCAAATCCTCAGCATGTGAAATATGTTTGCCGTTTTAATTGTGGATTTCACCCTTTTCAAATAAAGGGTGAGAACTGAGGAAAAACTGCATGTTTGGTGCAGTTTGCTGAAGATACGCACAGAAATGTTTGCAGATCTTTTGCGTGTTCATACGCACCTGTGATTGGGTACCCTTAACTCACCTACAAGTGTTATTGAAAGCTCATAAGATCCACACAAATTTCCGTGTGGATTTATGTGCATTTCTGCATCATATCTGCACTGAATGGGTCCACATTCTGGAAGATACAGTGCAATGTGGAACGGAGGCACAGATTGAAAGCCCACAGAAGAAGTGCTTCCGTGGGTTTTCTTTCTGTGTCTCCACATCGCAAAAAAGTAGTGGTGTGGTGTGGACGGTCGGATGCGGATTGCAAACCCCATTCAAATGAATAGGTCCGCGTCTGCAGACCGCGGGCATACAGTCAGTGCCCGTGCATTGTGGAACGTAATTTGCGGTCCACAGCACGTATGCAGGTTGTAGAAACAACCTCATTCAGATTTAGGGTACTGCTAGATGGCAATTTTGGTACACCTATGTAATGTCCAGCTATAGCAGGGCAGTCATATAAATCAATGGGGTCACAATTCGACTCACACATTTGCTGCGATCATGACACATGAATCACAAAAAATCAAGCAGTGTTGGATTTTTTTAAATTGGGGTGTCGCGGTTGCAGCAAACATGTGAGTTGCTCTGTAAACCCATTCATTCCTATGGCTGCCTTGCTACACTGCAGTACTTGTGTGTGACACGAGCACACAACATGTATTGTACCAAAGATCACTGTGTGGGTGATTAAAATAAAAATGGATGACATCCATGTGACGTCCGTGTTGCATTAGTTTTTTTTTCTGATCCATTGTAACAATGCCTGTCCTTGTCCGCAAAACGGATGAGAATAGGACATGTTCTCTTTTTCTGCAGAACGGACATGTGGACATAGGGACACAGAATGCACTCTGAGTCATTTCCATTTTTACGGCCACATTCAAATGAATGGTTCCGTATACGGGCCACAGAAAAAATGGAACGGACATGGACAAAAAATACTTTTGTGTGCATGAGCCCTTAGATCTCTGGTGGTTCAATTTCAGTTAGACTGTCTAATTAGTATTTGCAGGAAAAAGGCAAAAATGTGCTGTGAAAAGTCACACTTCCCCCTGAAAGTGCGACTTTTAAGCCTCATTTACACATCGCTGTTTTGGTCAGTGATTTCCATCAGTGATTGTGAGCCAAAACCAGGACTGGAGCCTCCACAGACATAAGGTATAAGGGAAAGATCTGCCCCTGTTCTGTGTTTAGAGCCACTCCTGGTTTTGGTGCAAAATCACTGATGGAAATCACTGACCGAACAATGACGTTTGAATGAAGCCTTAATGCAAAAATATTCGCATTTGACCACTCAAAACTGACAAATAAAAATAAACCAACCTTTGAGAGGAAGTAAAAATTAGACTGTTTTTGCACATATTTCAGTCGGAAAAAAGGCGCACCTACATACATAGATCGGAAAAATAAAAGTTACAAAAATTAGACAACTGCAGAATCAGTCTAAAACTTAAAAATTGTCGAACAAGGCCCAAATGCCTCCAAAACAGGTGCACTTTCACTAGTAAATGCGCCTAATACAAAAGACTGTCTAAGGCCGGTTTCACACGAACGTTGTGTTTTGCGGTCCGCAAATTGCGGATCAGCAAAAAAAACGGATGCAGTCCGTATGGCATCCGTTTTTTTTGCGGATCCATTGTAACAATGCCTATCCTTGTCTTGTTTTACGGACAAGAATAGGACAGGTTCTGTCTTTTTTGCGGGGCAACGGAACGGGCATACGGGTGCGGACAGCACACCGTATGCTCTCAGTATTTTTTGCGGACCCATAGAAATGAATGGGTCCGCATTTTTCATGTGAAAAATGCGGATCGGAGCCCGCAAAAATACTGTTCGTGTGAAAGGGGCCTAAAACGGCATTTTTTTCTATCCAAGAACAGGTGCAGACAGTATAATAAATATGCCCTAAAGTACATCGAATAGTGTCGCATTGCGACCCACGAGTTGCTGTGACCACGATTCAAAAGTCACAAAAAAATCTGAAAACTGGCCATGGAGCACACTTTTAATTCTAGGAATGTTGTGCAGCAAATCAAATAAGCAATTAGTTCACTCTCAGTTCAATAAAGTTATTATACTTAGCATTATTAGCACTAATGGACCAATGATCCATGTGACTAGAACAATTACCCTTAAGGACAGTCTCTTGCGTGCATGGATAGCGAACAGTTAAAAAATACAGTTTGAATAGGCCTTTAGGGCTCATGCACACCAACGTGTGCAGTCAGTGCCCATGCTGTGGACCGTAATTTGCGGTCCACAATGCACAGCACTGACAGTGGGGCCGCCGGATTCAGATCGCGGAACCATTCATTTGAATGGGGTCTGCGATCCGCATCCGACGGTCCACACCGCAAAAAAGTACTGCTTGCACACCATAGTGCTTCCGTGGTGTTCCGATCCGTGCCTCCGCTCCGCATCTCCCGAATTGCGGACCCATTGAAGTGAATGGGTTCGCGATCCATGATGCAGGCTGCACATGGCCGGTCGTGTGCATGAGCCCTTAGGCTGGAGCTACACCTAGACTGGCGCTACGGATTGATTATATCGACTGCTGCAGTGAACAAGACTGAATGAAACTTGGTGAATATGACTACAAAAAGTCTAGATGGAGCCCTGGCCGCACTGACAGGTTTTCACACAGACTATAGCTGATGACTAGAGGTCCCAGCAAGGGGCGTAGCTATAGGGGGTGCAGAGGTAGCAGTTGCTACTGGGCCTAGAAGCCTGAGGGAGCTCAAAGACCCTTGTACCGCATAAGACGACACCGGTGTCATAGAAAGTGCATGCTGGTCAAGTTACACCGCTGGCTGGAGGGAAGGGGATAGATCAAGAATTTGGCATTAGGGGGAGGGGGGAAGGTGACGTTTCAAGTTTTGCCACAAAGCACTGAGGGCCCATGCGCCTTTAGTTATGCCCCTGGTCCCAGCAGAAGGACACTTTGAAATCAGTTTATCTTCAAAGGACCACACATGTCCGGCAGATGTTGGTAGTTTAAATATGGCCTCAGCTCAGGAGTTGAGCTCAAGCTGTAGCCAGCAGGTGACAGCTATGTTACACAGCTGACATCTGCAGGCAGTGTCTGTTATCAATGATGACTCCGGCATCTGAAGGAGGCTGCCGCTCAGTGAAGGCTCCCATGTTTGCCACTGTAATCTTCCTATTAAACCAGCGCTTACAAGGAGGATGTCACAATTACCATTGTATAAGCAATCTGACTGCATGTAGAAATCCCCTAGGGAGACTTTTTTTATAATAGTATTTTTTAATAAAAAAAAAAACATTTTTAAGAAAAAAAACATACAACAGTATTAAAAATTCAAATAACTCCCTTCCCAAATTTCAGATTTACATATAAAAATAAATACTAAAAAAAAAACATAATTACCACATCCAAAAAGTATAAACCTGCATAGTGAATGCCATAAAGTAAAATAAATTGCATATTGCACAGTTTGGTGGAAAACTGTCCCAAGTTACACATGGAGCAATGGGAGTAGTAAATGGGGATTAAGCTGTCTATTGAAAACAAAATGCAAGTGTTTTTGGGGAAAAAATGCAGTAAAAAGTGATCAAAAGGTCACATGTATCCCAAAATGGTATCAATAAAACTGCTGTCAGCTGTCCTCATGCAATAAAAAGACCCTCACACAGATCTGCAGACAGAAATCTAAAAAATATTATTAGTGTCAATTATGGCGATGCAAAGAATTTTTTTTCCAAAGTTTTTTATTATTTTTCTTTTAAATTAGTAAAAAAAAACACAAAAAACATATAAACAAGGTATCTCTGGTATCTCATATAGTTATGTAAATGGAAAGTAAAAAAGTTATAGCTCTTGGAAGACGGCGAGGAGAAAAAAAAATGTTCAGTCCCAAGACAGCCTTTGTGTGTCACTTAATAAAATAAATGAAAAATACATTGCTGCCTGATAAAAAAAATGTATCTAGGCATATGCTAGACCTGGGATGCTCAACCTGCAAACCTCCACTATTGCAAAACTACAATTCCCAGCATGCCCTAATAACTGTAGGCTGTCCAGTCATACTGGGAGTTGTAGTTTTATAACAGCTGGAGGGCTGCAGGTTGGGCATCCCTATGCTAGACCTTTTTTTCCTGGGCACTCCTCCATTATGTAGTCTATCACCATGACTACTTCTGAGATTGTACTGACAGCTTTTAGCCAAATGACCTATTGGTTAAATCATATTTTTATGTTATAAAACATATCTTTTTATAGTTTTTGGTGAGGTTTTTTTTAGAGCAGCTACAAGGGCCATAGACACAATGATATGAAGGGACCCTATTGACTTCTATGGGAGAGTTTTCTAGGCACGCTCTATGACCTGCAGTGGTCAGGAGGGAGCTGATAAGCTGTGATATCACCTATCATGAATGGCGGATCCTGTCTTATCTACAGAGCCTTGCGAAAGTATTTGGCCCCCTGGAACTTTTCAACCTTTTGCCACATTTCAGGCTTCAAACAAAAAGATATAACATTTTAAATTTTTGGTGAAGAATCAACAACAAGTGGGTTACAATTGTGAAGTGGAACAAAATTTATTGGATCATTTAAACTTTTTTTGTAATAATAAAACTGAAAAGTGGGGCGTGCAAAATTATTCGGCCCCCTTGCATTAATACTTTGTTGCGCCACCTTTTGCTGCGATTACAGCTGCAAGTCGCTTGGGGTATGTCTCTATCAGTTTTGCACATCTAGAGACTGAAATTCTTGCCCATTCTTCCTTGCAAAACAGCTCGAGCTCTTTGAGGTTGGATGGAGAACATTTGTGAACAGCAGTTTTCAGCTCTTTCCACATATTCTCAATTGGATTCAGGTCTGGACTTTGACTTGGCCATTCTAAGACCTGGATACGTTTATTTTTGAACCATTCCATTGTAGATTTTGCTTCATGTTTGGGATCATTGTCTTGTTGGAAGATAAATATCCGTCCTAGTCTCAGGTCTTTTGCAGACTCCAACAGGTTTTCATCCAGAATGGTCCTGTATTTGGCTCCATCCATCTTCCCATCAATTTTAACCATCTTCCCTGTCCCTGCTGATAAAAAGCAGGCCCAAACCATGATGCTGCCACCACCATATTTGACAGTGGGGATGGTGTGTTCAGGGTGATGAGCTGTGTTGCTTTTACGCCAAACATATCGTTTTGCATTGTTTCCAAAAAGTTGGATTTTGGTTTCATCTGACCAGAGCACCTTCTTCCACATGTTTGGTGTGTCTCCCAGGTGGCTTGTGGCAAACTGTAAACGAGACTTTTTATGGATATCTTCTTGCCACTCTTCCATAAAGGCCAGATTTTTGAAGTGTTCGACTGATTGTTGTCCTATGGACAGACTCTCCCACCTCACCTGTAGATCTCTGCAGTTCATCCAGAGTGATCACGGGCCTCTTGGCTGCATCTCTGATCAGTCTTCTCCTTGTTTGAGATGAAAGTTTAGAGGGACAGCCGGATCTTGGTAGATTTGCAGTGGTCTGATACTCCTTCCATTTCATGATCGCTTGCACAGTGCTCCTTGGGATGTTTAAAGCTTGGGAAATCTTTTGCTATCCAAATCCGGCTTTAAACTTCTCCACAACAGTATCACGGACCTGCCTGGTGTGTTCCTTGGTCTTTATGATGCAGAACCCTGAGACTATCACAGAGCAGGTGCATTTATACGGAGACTTGATTACACACAGGAGGATTCTATTTATCTTCATCAGTCATTTAGGACAACATTGGATCATTCAGAGATCCTCAATGAACTTCTGGAGTGAGTTTTCTGAACTGAAAGTAAATGGGCCGAATAATTTTGCACGCCCAACTTTTCAGTTTTATTATTACAAAAAAAGTTTAAATGATTCAATAAATTTCATTCCACTTTACAATTCTGACTCACTTGTTGTTGATTCTTCACCAAAAATTTTAAATGTTATATCTTTTAATTTGAAGCCTGAAATGTAGCAAAAGGTTGAAAAGTTCCAGGGGGCCGAATACTTTCGCAAGGCACTGTATATAGAGGTGTTACTTGCTACTAAAAAGTTACCTGTACAGAACAAAAATTCATGACCTATTATTAGACCTAGTGGTCAGAGCAAACATTGCTTATATACATTTTTTTAAAATATAGATAGCAACATGGAAAATAAAAAAAATGTTTATTATAAAAACATGGTTTAAACAATAGTTCATTTTCTGATGACACATTCCCTTTAAATGAAAGCTACAGTTAAAGCTTTTTGGTAGGAAGACTTGCGAAGGAAAAGACCTTTGAAGATACTCATATTGAGCGCTAATTCAGATTGTGAAATGTTTTATAGGAATTAGATCTAATGCGCCTCAGTATGTAGTAATCCATGCCAAGGCTTTTTTTTTTATTTTTATTTAAAGAGGATGCGGTTGTCAAAAAATGCTGCTTCTGCTGTTCCAAAAGGTGCTAGTACAAATCTGTATAAAAATGTAGCCTGCATTAACCGAAAGTCCTGGATGATTGTGGATGACAGCTGGTGTTGGACTGGGATGCCTAGGGCCCACATGTAACAATTTATTCTGGGGCCCACTGCACAGTTACATGCAAATATTACCTGTTCCAACAGCAGCAAAACTCTACAAGATAATTGATTACAGGGGGTCCATTCAAGAAGACGAGTCCCTAGGAAATAAGATTAGTGGCTACTCTGCTTCCATACCTTGAAGTCATCTCAGCAACCTGATGAATCTATAATAATAAACTGGGTGGTTTAGTAAATAATCAACCCAGTTTCTATATGAACATAGGCTGGTTAAGATGCTGTCTGCTGCCTATCAGTATGTAGTGCTGTGTAGTTGCTCTACTGCGCCATGTGCCACTTGTGAAGGAGGTGGGAGAGTAGGGATGCACCTTGCTCAGGGTCCCACTGGGGGATTCACCTGTACCCCTGTGGGCCAGCCTGAACCTAATGACATCTAATGAAAGTGCCCATAATCCATCCATTACTCACATATATGGTGTCAACATAGAACTGTATGATGTTACTAACCTTTTACAATGTTTGTAAATTAGAGTTGATATTACTCGTGTGGTTAATTAAGTGTTAATGGTATCATACTGAGGGGGAGAGACATCTCATTCATCACATCAGGCAGGAAAAGCTTAGTTAGGCTACTTTCACATTAACGTTTTTAAATTCCGGTATTGAGCTCCGTCATAAAAACGCTTCAGTTTTGTCCCCATTGTCAATGGGGACAAAACTGAACTGAAGAGAATGGAATGCTCCTAGAAGCATTCCGTTCCGTCTTCAGACCTGAGAACAAACTGCAGCATGCTGCGGTTTGCTCTCCGGTCCAGGCATCCGCACCAAGAAGTCAATGCAAGTCAATGGGGACGGATCCGTTTGGTGTGACACAATCCGTCCTCCATTGACTTTCAATGGAGTTCAGGACGGATCCGTCTCCCTGCAATTTCCCCTCCTTCCAGCAGGTGGCGCTGTGGGTGAACTTACCCTTCTGCCGTGCCGTCCTCCTCCAGTTCAATGCCGTCCTGCTCCTGCTATGTAAGTATGTATGTGTAAGTGTATGTATGTGTTTATTTGTATGTGTAAGTGTATTTAGTGTGTGTATGTATGTGTATGTATGTGACTGACATGTGTGGGGCCGGAGCGCAGTTCCGAACCCACACATGTACCTGCGGCAGCCCGGATCCGGCGGCACCCTTCACCTGCCGGATCCGGGCTGTCGCTAGTGTGAAAGTAGCCTTAGCTGGTTCACTCTGTAAAGTAAGTACAACTAATATGTTTATAGGCTGAAAGAAGCCACTCAGTAAAACCTGGAATAAAGAAATTGTGTGGGCATAGATAATGGAAAAATATTTAACTCTGTACATATATCAATGTGACAGGTTTTCTAACAAAAAGCAACAAAAAGTAAACGTGGAAGAACCTCATGTATAATAAAAAAAAAAAAGCCAGAGGACTAATATAGAAAAGGTTGACCGTGAACAACATCCACAAGATAGGTAATAAATGTGTAATCACTGAGGGGTCTAACTGTGGAGACCCTCACTGATGACAAGAAGAAGGTTCCCAAAATCTCCCGTGTGACTGGAGTGGCAGTGCGCAAGTTCATGGCTCTATTCACTTCTATTGCACTGCCAAATACAGAGCTGGCTGTCTCTCTTAGGCCTCTTTCACACGAGCGTGTCCGGATTTGGTCCGGATGCGTTCAGGAAAATCCGCACGCATCCGCACCAATCCGCACGCAATCGCAGTCAGTTTTGACTGCGATTGCGTACGTTCGTTCAGTTTATTCCGCGCGGGTGCGAAGCGTTTCAATGCGTTTTTCACACGCGTGCGAAAAAACTGAATGTTTACAAACAACATCTCTTAGCAACCATGCGTTAAAACCGCATTGCACCCGCACTTGTGTGCGGATGCAATGCGATTTTCACGCAGACCCATTCACTTCAATGGGGCCAGTTCTGCGTGAAAAACGCAGAATATAGAACATGCTGCGATTTTCACGCAACGGCAAACTGCTGCGTGAAAAACATCGCTCATGTGAAAAGCCCCATTGAAATGAATGGGTCAGGATTCAGTGCGGGTGCAATGCGTTCGCATCACGCATTGCACCTACGCGGAAACATCGCCCGTGTGAAAGGGGCCTTAGGCCCAGGGATTTAAATTGAGCAGTGGTCATGCATGCACATCACCGATCTATTAACACGGGTATGATGGGTGGTGGGTCCAGCCCCCAGGAATTATACATATCCTCTGGTTAGTGAATGATTGCTGTCCATTAGCCATCCTCTTTAAAATGATCATGTACGTTATATACCTTGAGTTGAAAGGTTAACTTAAAGGCTATGGACATATTAGGGGGTATTTTTTAAATAATTGCATTCTCTTACCTTGGTCTCAAAAATTTATCAAACGGTTTCAGCAGTTTCATTGCATCTGCAAACGGTTGTCTCTTTTTTCCTGTTTTCACAAAACTACTGTAGAGTAGATCCAATAAAGATCTACGATTTCTATGCTAACACTTACAAGTGCATCTCAATAAATTAGAATATCATCAAAAAGTTGTTTTTTTTTCAGTAATTGAATTCAAAAAGTGAAACTCATATATATATACACATAGAGTCATTACAAACAGAGTGAACTTTTTCAAGTGTTTATTTCTGTTAATGTTGATGATTATGGCTTACAGCCAAGGAAAACCCAAAAGTCATTATCTCAGAAAATTAGAATATTATATTAGATCAACTGTAGCCTGTGGCACTGCAGAGGTGTTATGGAAGCCCAGGTTGATTTGAAAGCAGCCTTCAGCTCGTCTACATTGTTGAGTCTGGTGTCTCTCATCTTCCTCTTGACAATACCCCATAGATTTTCTATGGGGTTAAGGTCAGGTGAGTTTGCTGGCCAATCAAGCACAGTGATACTGCAGTTATTACACCAGGTATTGGTACTTTTGGCAGTGTGGACAGGTGCCAAGTCCTGCTGGAAAATAAAAATTTCATCTCCAAAAAGCTTGTCGGCAGAGGGGAGCATGAAGTGCTCTAAAATGTCTTGGTAGACCGCTGCAGTGACTTTGGTCTTGATAGAACACAGTGGACCTACACAAGCAGATGACATGGCTCCCCAAACTATCACTGATTGTGGAAACTTCACACTAGACCTCAAGCAGCTTGGATTTAGTGCCTCTCCTATCTTCTTCTAGACTCTGGGACCTTGATTTCCAAAAGAAATGCAAAATTTACTTTCATCTGAGAACAACACCTTTGACCACAGTCCAGTTCTTTTTCTCCTTCGCCCAGGTAAGACACTTCTTGGCGTTGTCTATTGGTCATGAGTGGCTTGACACATGGAATGCGACACTTGTAGTCCATGTCCTGGATACGTCTGTGTGTGGTGGCTCTTGGAGCACTGACTCCAGCAGCAGTCCACTCCTTGTGAATCTCCCCCAAATTTAGGAAAGCCTTTTCTTAACAATCCTATCAAGGCTGCAGTTCTCCCTGTTGCTTGTGCACCTTTTTCTACCACCCTTTTTCCTTCCACTCAACTTTCCATTAATATGCTTTGATACAGCACTCTGTGAACAGCCAGCTTCTTTAGCAATGACCTTTTTTGGCTTATCCTCCTTGTGGAGTGTGTTAATGACAGCCTTCTGGACATCTGTCAAGTCAGCAGTCTTCCCCATGATTGTGTTGCCTACTGAACCAGACTAAGGGACCTTTTTAAAGGCCTTTGCAGGTGTTTTGGGTTAATTATTCTAATTTTCTGAGACAATGAATTTTGGGTTTTACTTGGCTGTAAGCTCTAATCATCACGATTAACATGAATAAACACTTGAAAAAGTTCACTCTGTTTGTAATGACTCTATATAATATGTGTTTCACTTTTTTAACTGAATTACTAAAAAAACCTTTTTGATGATATTCTAATTTATTGAGATGCACTTATATGTACCGCTAGACTATAATCTCCATAATTCAGTGTGAACATAAAAATAATTCCAAATGTTATACTTCTTATACCTCTGCCACCATGACATCCTCTATAATACACAGTGGGGTAACTAAAAATGACTGAGCCCCACAGAAAATTTTTGAACCCACCCATCCAGCAACCCCCTCTTCTCATGCAACCCCAACTCCTGTGGCTAGTCAAGATACACTCTCTCAGACGATATCCAGCAGCCACTCCATCCTTTTCTTACAGTGTCACTGTATATAATGTCATTTTATAATACGGTTGTGGGGGCCATGACAATAACATCTTTTATTACTCCTCCTACTCGGTGGGCTCCATCTGAGTTTGGGCCCCAAAGCAGCTGCTTCCCCGACAGCTACACCCCTAATAATACACAGGCTGATGGACATAAAAATACTCTAAGACAGGGTGTGTTTTCACTTGCAAAATACACAATCATCAGTTATGGGGTATTCCCATCTGCAACATTGATGGCATATCACTAGGATATGCCATCATGGTCAGATAGGCGCAGGTCCTATCTCCAAAACAGGGCTTCCACAGTTAAGAAGAGCAAGCTGTGCTTGCGCAGTGTGCTCTCTATTCCCTGCTATGAGAGTTTCAAAAATAGCCGAGCGAGTGCGCTGAGTTGTTTTCGGAAGTCTCATAGTGGTGAATAGAGTGCAAGCCAAACAAGTATAGCCACCTCTCCATTCACTGCTATGGGTCTGCAGGAAATAGCCTCTGGAGCTCCCATTGCGACTGCTGTCCCTGCACCCCGTTCTGGAGATAGGAATGGGTCCCAGAGATGGAAGCCAAACCTCTCTGACATTGGCCGCATATCCTAATGATATCCCAAATGGAAATACCCCTTTAATACATAAATCTTTCACAATGAACTTGTCTGTCGTGATGCCAGTTTTCTCATTAAAAAGTTTTTTGTCTAATTTGAGGTCTTTGAGTAGCTTAAAGGGGTTATCCAACACCTATAATGCCCTCCAAAATGCCCGGGCACCTCATACAGGTTATACTTTCCTGCTCCCTGGCACCCACGTCGCTCCTGCTCCCCGCACAGCCGCCGCTAATGTTTTGATCTGCCCAATGGGGGGAGGAAGGGGGGCCTGGTAGCCTATAGCAGGCCGCAATGGGGACGAGCCTCCCTAGCATCACCCGTGATGCTAGGGAGGCTCGTCCCTGTCGTGGCCTGCTATTGGCTCCCCCTCCCCGTTGCCGGATGTTTTGACAGGGAGATGCCGGGGAGTGGGGTTAGTATAATCTGTACAAGGTGCCCGGGCTTTTCGGGGGGCATTATAGGTGTTGGATAACCCCTTTAAAGCTTGCTTTAATACAGGCTTCCTGGCGCAAGAGGGGCTAATGAGGTGGAGATATAAAGGAGGATACAGAGCCTAACTGGAAAAATACCCTGAGGAAGAACACCGTGTTGTTTGAAACGCGTAGGTTAGTAAGTTTGGCTCAATTACCTATCCGTAGCACAGGTGACGTCACCGCACGCTCTGAGTGAGCGTGAGCTACAGACAAGCAAGCGGAGCTGAGCCACCGGCCGGGGCTCGCTCCAGAAATTGAGAAAGTCCCTAGGAAGAACCGGGACTGTATCCTGAACCACCGAACACCCTGAAGACCTTGTGCATGCCACTAGAAAGGTAGGAACACATGTGTAACTAATCCAGTACGCTATGAATACAGCGTTTTGAGTGTACGGAACATTGAGACATATGTGCTAACTACCGCTCCAGAGGTGAACTGAGTGGTATACTAAATCTTACAGAGGAAAGTTATTGAATTAAAAGTACCATCTAGGTGAATAAGGGATATCAATATACCAGTTGCGCGGTGCCATTATATAGATATATACGTATTTGGTTTTCCAGAACAGCAGGTGTGCAGTACTGCTGCGGTAACGGCAGCAACAAAAAGTGTCTCTAAAGGTAGCGCTAGTGGATAGTTTTCTGGATACATCTTCATTCATACAGAGTAGTGAATTTCCAATAAATGAGGGATGATAAGGGGTTAATCGCAGCGTCGTGAGTACTGCACCTCTCTACTCCGTCGTTAGCACTCAGCTTGATGAGTTCTGGTTACCAAGCAACCAACGCCCACATGAACTCACCATGCGGTGCAATAAGGACAGCATGAGAGAACAGAAATTGGGCCTTATAGCAAATAAATAAAAATATTAAGACTAGGCATCATTTTACCTAGGGAGATAATGATAGGTATTATGGTGACACATTCAATAATTTTGAAAAGGACTCTGCTTCTGTAATGCAAAGTAATTTACAATGTGTAGATTAGAAAAACGACCAACAGTTTCCAGCAGTGAAGTGGGTTTAAGTGTGTAGAGAGCAAGGAACAGACATTGTAAAGGAGACAAATCCAGGTCACTTCACTATTGCTTAGAGCGCCTGGGGGGACTGCTATGCATTAGTCACGTGTATCCCTCAGTGATGTGGCCTCTAGATCTAAATCACAGATGTAGTATTTTTATGCTAGGACCTAGATTCAGTAAATAACATGACCTAGAAAACAGGAACTAATAATGCCAGGCTGCCTCTAGTTAATACCTACAAAGTAATTTGTGCAAGATTGGAGTCTATACAGTTCATCTCCTTGACATGTGCTCTTCATTGGCTAACGTGATACAAAATGCATACTATACCCCACTGCCGTATCGCATACACTTTTTGGTGTAAGTAGGAAACATTAAAGGGTTAATCACATCTTGGACATTGGGGCCATATCACAAGGGTATGCCCCCAATATCTGATAGGTGCGGGTCCCACCTCTGAAACCTGCACCTATGTTTAGAACGGTGCCCGCAAAATGCCAGAGGTCTTAACACGCATGCACGGCTACCCTCTATCCATTTCTATGCTAGTGCAAAAAATAACCAAGCAACGCAATTGTCTATTACCGGAATTCACATTGAAATGAATGGGAAGTGCACCGCGCAAGTGCGGCCACCACTCCATTCACTTCTATGGAGATTCCGGGGCTATCAGACATTGGGGGCATATCCTAGAGATATGCCCCCAAATAAAAGATGGGAATACTCCATTAAGGGGCAGATTTATTGTAGACCGAAAGAGTATACCGGCGTATGCCTCGTTATAAATTAGGCGCAGCATCCGGCAGTCCGTGTACCTGAACCCTGGCTGGTGTATATCTCAGAGTTCTTGAACACCAGAAAACTGATGCAGAAGATGATAAATATAGAGGGGCTGCTAGCCCTGCCCTCGCCATGCCTCCATTTTGTGGTCCTAATTCTCTCATGTAGAGGTATCACACTCTTTACTTCACAATAGGTGTGTTGGTACAGACTCTAGAAAAGGCACACACATTTGATGGCTTCTCTCACAGTTGGTAGGCAAATTTATTTGAACAGAATTTCTTTCTGAGGGCTAGAAGTCAGGTTGTGCTCAACGTGGTTGAGAGACCTTACCTGAACCTTCTGCACAATTTTGATCTAAGTGGGGCTATCTGCAGTGTCCCAATACAAGTGATTGTATTTTATGAACTGTATGTCTCATTGACTGTATATGGAGAGGGAAGTGGGTCCCTAGCTACACAGGGCTGGTACTAACCTTTCCTCTCCAGGAGGAAATAAGTGAGTCTGTGAGCTGTGGATGTGCAAACTGCTAAGGAACAGAGCTGTGCAAAGTGCCAGAATATGTACCAGCCCTACAGGGAAATAGTGGGAGTGCACAGCATTCTGTCTGCCTATACCTTGGCTACAGACTTCCTTGCATGTGGTGCTATCTAATAAGCTTCACATTTCCCATCATACTAAAACATCAGCCTGGTCACCTGTTTAGAGACTGTGCTATATTAAGGAGATACCAATATAGTGAGAGTTAGAGTAACAAGTTGCACCCTTTAGAGGAGATTATAAGAAAGAGACTTAACCCCCTGCATCCTGTACACAGTCTTGGAGAGCACATGTTAACTGTAAAGACTTTACTTGACATATTCAGTGTCTGTGTTAACCACCTGCAAAACTGTCTCAGTATATACAGTTTACCCGTTGCATTAAATCCTGTCTTCTTAGTGTACTGCATATGCTGCAGAAGCTTTCCTGGTGTATATGACTAACGTAATTAAAAAATGTATGAAGAGAGCCATTTTTTGTGAAAAATGCAATACAGCATTACTGGTGGTCAGCAGATGTAGTCCAAGGTTATCATATATCCTCATTAGTTGTGATTAAGCTAATGTCTTGTGATGTAATGTGCCAAATTGACATTTATGCCTAGCCTGCTGAACACCTTAATGGTGATCACATCTATTTTGTGGATTTTTTTGTTTAAAGCTCTTCCACATACGGCTAAAAGTAAGATAACTGTATTCCCTGGGATATATCCAGACACAGGTCCTAGCCTACATGTTGGTACCTGCATATAGTAGTATAGCAAGACTAGTTCAAGGTCGGTGGGTAATTAATTTTGTGGTGGTGGGGAGCCATATAACATGTGGATAGCTTACACAGACCATACGCATTAGATAATTTTGGGAGGATGAGAACAGGATCGGATGACAGCCTAATATGTATGAGGGCGGCCTCACTGTCCGCTTGGATTGCTATTGGGGGGCATAATGTTTGGTATGTTGGATTTTAACATGCCATATCCCTTGTCCACCTAGAGAACAGAATTACCAGGGGTATCTGGTGGCTATTTTTCCTATAGAAATATACTGTACACGCATGCCCAAGCAGTGGGATTCTAATGCTAGGAGGAGGAGAAGCTCTTAGGGCATCTGTCAGCAGATTTGTACCTATAAAACTGGCTGACCTGTTACATGTGCACTTGGCAGCTGAAGGCATCTGTGTCGGTCCCATGTTCATATGTGCCCACATTGCTGAGAAAAATGATATTTTAATATATGCAAATGAGCCTCTAAGAGCAATAAGGGAGTTGCTGTTACACCTAGAGGCTCTGCTCTCTCTGCAACTACCGTACCCTCTCCAATTTGATTGGCAGGGCCAGGTGTGATGACTTTTTTACTGCCTGGTCCTGAATCAAAGTGCAAGAGGCGCAGCAGTTGCAGAGAGAGCAGAGCCTCTAGGTGTAAAGACAATGCCCCCGTTGCTCCTAGAAGCTCATTTGCATACATTAGAACTTCATTTTTCTCAGCAAAGAGGGCACATATTAACATGGGACCACCACAGATGCCTTCAACTGCCAAGCGCACATGCAACAGGTCAGCCAGTTTCTTTTGTATAAATCTACTGACAGATGTCCTTTAGGCTTCATTCACATGTTCGTATGTCATTGCGGATCCGCAAATTGCAAAACACGGACACCGGCCATGTGCGTTCCGCATTTTGCGGAGGGATGATTTAAACAGTGTTTTCTAGACTGAGAGCGGAGACAGGGCAGTTGAGGCCCCTAGTAAATTGCTCCTTTTGCCCTACCAATAATCAGGACATGATTATTATAAGATTATGAGAACATTGCAGAGATGTAAAGAACCCCTCTCACTAAGACCTTGGTTCCACCTATATCTATTTGATTGGCAGCTTGGCATGGAGTTGTTAACTTTTGGACTCTTCATCATGTTTTGACAGGGTAACAGGAAGAGAAGTTACTCATTCATGTAATGATTGTGATGACAAACAGGTAGTGCACCAGGACAATTCACCACAGCAGATGACAGAATAAGAGCAGAAGAGACAAAACGTCCTATTTCCATTTGTTCCAGTTTGTCAGTCACATCGTTTCTCTATAAAGATCAATGTGTTCTATAAATGTAACTGACCCAATATTGCATTTAAGGGGATAAAGTATTCATTTTAAATGCAGTAGATAATCATTAGGCAAAATGGAGAGTACAGTTAAAAAAAAAAACTACCATCAGTCCGAGAATCAAGTATGTGGCATAAACAAAGATTATTACTACCTGAACTCCAAGAAAGGGACTTATAAGTATCCTTTTAACCTAAATAAGTTCTTTAAGGGACTCTTTTACCAGGTTTATGCCATCCTATTTCAGAGCAGCATAAACTAGATGAGTTACAGAGTATAGTAAGAAAGCTGCCAATCAGCAGCGAACAATTGTCAGATGCCCGGTGATTAGATATTTATCACCTACCCTGTGGATAAGAGATACGTACTTTTCTTTAGTGGAGCAGAAAACATGAAACATTTACATTATGCATGTTGTGTGGCCAAAGATTGCAGTTTAGTACTGCCTGCAATATTGAAAGTGAACAGGGTCACGTTGCAAGCTGGAACAACTGTGATCAGATAACTGCAAGAAATCCAACCCTGCTGGATTTCTTGCAAATGTCAGGTTGTAGCAACTGGAGGGTCGCAACTAGAGTTGAGCGAAAGTGCTCGTAACGAGCACTGTAGAGCTCGGATCCCCTGCGTTCACATGGGCGCAGCCATCCGGATCCGTCCTCCTCACCCGACTGCAAGTCAGTGGGGACGGATCCGTTTTATTATGACACACTCGTGTGTCATACCAAACGGATCCGCCCCCATTGACTTACAGT
This sequence comes from Rhinella marina, assembly GCA_900303285.1. Classification (NCBI taxonomy): domain Eukaryota; kingdom Metazoa; phylum Chordata; class Amphibia; order Anura; family Bufonidae; genus Rhinella; species Rhinella marina. The sequence goes on along the minus strand of ONZH01012425.1, from coordinate 39,227 downwards.
CAGGTGAGGACGGATCCGGATGCCTGTGGCCATGCGAGCGCAGGGTATCCGAGCACTACGTTACGAGCACGTTCGCTCAACTCTAGTCGCAACGCAACCCCATTCACCTACATTTGCTGCAAAGCAGGCTGTACTACACTGCAGTCTTTTGTCATGGCCAAAAATGAGTGTAATCCCAGCCTTAGACTGAGACATATGATTATAGGGAAGCAACCATGAGTTTCTCAATGCATTCTGAGGGCAAATTATCAGAGATGAGGTCACTCTTTCAAGGAAACGTACTGTAATTATTCATTATGCATTCTGATGAATAACGTGGTGGCTAATATGTAATTATGGATAATACATCCATAGCATTAAGTGATATAACAAGTGTAGAATTCTATTTATTACTGCTAGGAGGTACTTAACAGAAAGAAGGAATACAGACGCAAACTTTAAAAGTATGTTTATAACAGGATCCTTTCATTACTATACCGACATTGGTTCATGGTAAGAACCATTCACATAGACATACAAGTGCATCTCAATAAATTAGAATATCATCAAAAAGGTTTTTTTTTAGTAATTCAGTTCAAAAAGTGAGTCATTACAAACAGAGTGAACTTTTTCAAGTGTTTATTTATGTTAATGTTGATGATTATGGCTTATAGCCAAGGAAAACCCAAAAGTCATTATCTCAGAAAAGTAGAATAATTAACACAAAACACCTGCAAAGGCTTTCTAAGCCTTTAAAAAGGTCCCTTAGTCTGGTTCAGTAGGCAACACAATCATGGGGAAGACTGCTGACTTGACAAATGTCCAGAAAGCTGTCACTGACACACTCCACAAGGAGGGTAAGTCACAAAAGGTCATTGCTAAAGATGCTGGCTGTTCTCAGAGTGCTGTATCAAAGCATATTAATGGAAAGTTGAGTAGAAGGAAAAAGGGTGGTAGAAAAAGGTGCACAAGCAACAGGGAGAACCGCAGCTTTGATAGGATTGTTAAGAAAAGGCATTTCCTAAATTTGGGGGAGATTCACAAGGAGTAGACTGCTGCTGGAGTCAGTGCTCCAAGAGCCTCCACACACAGACGTATCCAGGACATGGGCTACAAGTGTCGCATTCCATGTGTCAAGCCACTCATGACCAATAGACAACGCCAGAAGCGTCTTACCTGGGCCAAGGAGAAAAAGAACTGGACTATTGCTCAGTGGTCAAAGGTGTTGTTCCCAGATGAAAGTAAATTTTGCATTTCATTTGGAAATCAAGGTCCCAGAGTCTGGAGGAAGAGTGGAGAGGCACTAAATCCAAGCTGCTTGAGGTCTAGTGTGAGGTTTCCACAATCAGTGATGGTTTGGGGAGCCATGTCATCTGCTGGTGTAGGTCCACTGTGTTTTATGAAGACCAAAGTCAGTGCAGCCGTCTACCAGGAAATTTTAGAGCACTTCATGCTTAGCTATGCCGACAAGCTTTTTGGAGATGGAATTTTTATTTTCCAGCAGGACTTGGCACCTGTCCACACTGCCAAAAGTACCAATACCTGGTTTAATAACCACAGTATCACTGTGCTTGATTGGACAGCAAACTCACCTGACCTTAACCCCATAGAGAATCTATGAGGTATTGTCAAGAGGAAGAAGAGACACCAGACCCAACAATGCGGATGAGCTGAAGGCTGCTATCAAAGCAACTTGGGCTTCCATAACACCTCTGCAGTGCCACAGGCTGATCGCCTCCATGCCACACCGCATTGATGCAGTCATTCATGCAAAAGGAGCCCCAACCAATTATTGAGTGCATTTACTGCACATACTTTTCATTTGGCCAACATTTCTGTGTTTAAAAAAAATTACAGTTGGTCTGATATAATATTCTAATTTTCTGAGATAATGAATTTTGGATTTTCCTTGGCTGTAAGCCATAATCATCAACATTAACATAAAAAAACACTTGAAAAAGTTCACTCTGTTTGTAATGACTCTATATAATATGTGTGTTTCACTTTTTGAATTGAATTACTGAAAAAAAAACTACTTTTTGATGATATTCTAATTTATTGAGATGCACTTGTACTTCATTTCGACGCCTTCATTTACAGTGCATTTGGAAAGTGTACAGACAATTTCACTTTTTTTCACATTTTGTTATGTTGAAGCTTAGTTCTAAAATCCCCCCCCCTCAATCTCCACTCAATACCCCTTAATGAGAAAATGGAAACAGAGTTTTAGAAATTTTTGAAAATTTATTAAAAAGTTGATTGGACATGAAAGGACATGAAAGGAAAGACACACCCCTGTGTATATAAGCTCTCACAGCTGACAAAACCGGGCACTGCCCAATACCATTCCTTCAGTGAAGTGTGGTGGTGGCATTATGTGGAGGTGCTTTTCAGTGGCTGGGAAAAAGAAACTGTTCAGAGTTGAGGGAAAGCTGAATGGAGCGAACTACAGAGATATTCTTAATGAAAACCGGATTCAGAGTGCCCTCAACCTCAGACTGGGCCAAGCCAGTCTAGCCCATTGTCTTCTAACAAGACAATGACCGTAGGCACACAGCAAAGACAACACAGGAATGGCTTTGGGACAACTCTGTGAATGTCCTTGAGTGGCCCAGCCAGAGACCTGACTTGAACCCATCTTGAACATCTCTGGAGAGACATGAAAATGGCTGCCCACCAATGGTCCCCATCCAACCTGACAAAGCTTGAGAGGATCTGTAGAAAAGGATCGGAGAAAATCTCCTAATCCAAGTGTACAGACCTTGTGGCATCATACCCAAGAAGACTGGAGGCTATATGGCTGCCAAAGGTGCTTCAACTAAATCCTAAGTAAAGGGTCTAAATACTTATGTCAATACAAGATTTTAGTGTTTCCTTTTAATAAATTAGCAAAGATTTCTAACATTCTGTTTTCACTTTGTCATTATGGGGTATTGAGTACAGATTAATGGAGAAAAATTTGAACTTTTTCTTTTACCATAAGGCCGCAACACAGCAAAATGTAAAAAAGTGACAGGGTCTGAAGACTCTCTGAATGCGCTTAATATTGGGATTGTTTTTTAAGCCTAAATCGCTTTCTTATCTGCTTATGCAAAATAAAAAGGCTATTCCTCCTAGTATGATCTGCTTCATATTAATCCCTCCTTTTAGAAGCAATCACATTTCCATTTCCGCACATTGATTATGTCTACAGTCGAATGTAGAAAAAAAATCAATAGCACTCGTAAGTGGAAGTCTGACAAACAGCTGAGTACATAGGGTTAAACTGAAAGCGTGCACAAGCCCAGCCCTTATTGAATCAGGGAGATCCAGAGCTCATCTCATCTTCAAAAACTCGAAGAAACATTAAAAGAGATATAGTATTACATATCTCAAGTTCTCTGTTTTGCACCTATAGCATCCTCGAGTACGACATTTTTCACTCCATGTCTATAGCCAGAACTAGAAACTTCCACTGTGAATCTTTTTGAAAGTGACAACCTTGTAATACTGGAAGGGTTCAGGAACATGTCACAGCCGCCACAACAAAGTGTAGGTGTTAATGGCATTCACTCACATGGAGATAGTGATGCCAAGAACAGCTTGGGCTCCTCTAATCTGCTTTCATCCTGCCGACTAAAACATCAAACCATGCTTAATCCTAGGTCTTTATTCAGGACAGCCTGCTGTCTAGATTTCATTAGTGCTTTCTCCCTAACCACCTATTATGGGAAACCTTTCTATGGACAATTGAAAATTAAATGTGTGGAAAAATTATAGTTTTTTTAGGGAAAATAGTCATTATGTTGCATTAAAACTCACAGGTTTATAGGTATCTTATAACTATGCTATTCCATGTATACAATTATATAGAATTCCTTCTCGTCTGTTTAATTAGATTATGTCATCTCTATATTAAAAAGCCTTGCTTTAAGAAATCTGGTCATGTTTCACCCCAGATATCGGAGAGCCTTATATATATATATATATATATATATATATATAGCCTTGAGTCTGAAGGGCAGCTCATAAGATCATTTGGCTGGTTGCATACCATTGTCTGAAAGCTGAAATTTAATTGTCTATTAATTAAATGGTTAGAAGGCACCATTACGCGTTTGTATCTATGACACCAAATGTGACAGAGCCAGCAGGCTAGAACGTTAAGCATGATTCCACTGATGCCCTCGCTAGATTGGGTAGCCTTCAGCATCGTAAATGCACAGCTTAGTATAAATGTTGAGAACTGGCACCAGTATGGGTTAACACAGAAGCCACTGTACTCACTGCGTTCTCCGGTATGATCAGTTTTCTGGGTGCTGTCGCCAAGTTTGATCCTGAGAAAAAGTCCAAATCCAGTGGCTTCCTCAGAGCTTGTCACTCCCAATTTTGTGATCCTGTCCTCTCAAAGCAAACATGCCTGCTCTCCCTCTCAGCATGCTTCCTGCCAGTTCCCTCATTCCTCACATGCATCCAACCTTGTGAAGTGTGTGCTTTTTTTCCTCCCTCCTCGCAGCCCTTAGGGAATGATACAGGCTGTGATTGAAGAATGCTTCAGACAAGAGAAATGCCTAGAGAGAGGGAAAATGCATGAGCAAACGGATAGTCAGTCCCTCATGCAAGCCTGATTTATCCTGGCAATAGATGGCACGATTTTTGTTACAAATGAAAAACAATCCGATATAATCACATCACAAGACTGTTTCAAGTGACCTGAATCTCGCAAAGAAATGATAATTAATAGCCACTAGCCAATTATTTCTATGTATTGAGAGGCAGTAGTGCATCAGTTGCCAAAAAAGGTGTAAGTACAGTTCTGGCTCTGATTTGACTAAGAAGTCCCATTTCTCATGAAACCAATTCAATACAATATCATGACATGCTAGCAAAACTCCTGACAGGCCGCAATGCCCAGCACAACCACTGGGTGGCTATACATAGACATATACAGGACAGAGATCTTATGATACAATATCGTGAAATAATGTTATTTGAAAATCCGGCCATCCTGTTACAGGCATATCAGGACATGTCTAACCAAAAGGAAAGGTAGGGAATGATCTTTATTAATGTGACAAAATGTTGTTCAAAAGTAGAGGTCAGGCCTGGTGCAGAGCTTGTGTCTGGTCCACTTTATATGTTATATGGTCATTATATATATGCATACTTTTTAACTCTCCCAGACTGTCTGGGAGGTTCCGGAAAAAAGAGGAAACCTCCCAGTCTCCCAGTCGAGTTGGCAAATCTCTGGAGACAAGCAGGGAGCACTGCATTCCCCTAAGAAAGCAGGCCTCCATGTTTTGTAACTCTAGGTGGTGTCAGGATGCTGCAAGTTTAGGCACCGCCCTGGCATCCAAATGTGCATTTAGGGGGTGCCGTACCACTCCCATTCTCCTGGAGGCCAACACACAAATGTTGGCAAGTATGGATATATGTTGCAGGCACTTCTTGGTTTGTTTGATGTCACACACAGGGCTACTGCAAAATGTTAATTACTACTATGACAGTTAATGCAATGTTATTGGGTTGAATGTTGTGATTTGTTATGTTTATGCACTTAATAGCACTATATGCACTAGCAAACGGTTAACAAAGTGGCAGACTTTTTAAGTTGCCAGGAGATGGACTGGGTCCTTCTCCTGGTTAGTTAGTGAGTCTAGTCTAGCAGAACAAGAGACAAGACCTACATGCCAGTGACGTACATAGAAATCATTGGGCCCCATAGCAAGAATCTGAATTGGGACCCCTAACTTCGCCCAGTACCCACCCCTGGCCCATCCCACCTCCTGACCTGGCTCCTCCCCTGCCACACCCCCATTTTGCTGCAAAAGGAAAGGCCGTAGGAACAAAACCCATAAAACAGTGGAGGAATTGCATTTTTTTTCCCAATTCCTCCCCATTTGGAATATTTTTCCGCTTCCCACTACATTATATGCCATATTAAATGGTGGCATTAGAAAGTACAACTTGTCCCGCAAAAAAAATAAGCTAAACAACAAAGTTATGGCTCAAGGAAGATAGGGAAGAAAAATGAAAATGCAAAAATGAAAAAACCTCTGGTATCCTAAGGGTTAAAAAGGTTATCTAACCCCTATTATGCCCCCCAAAATGCCCAGGCACCACATGTAGATAATACTTATGCCCGGTGTGGGGGTTGCAGCCAATAGCAGGCCGTGTCGGAAATGAGCCTCCCTAGCTTCACGCGCAATGCTAGGGAGGCCCGTTCCCATAGTGGCCTGCTATTGACTGTGCCCCACGTCGTGGCTGTGCGTGCATCAGGACTGCAATGCAGGTGAAGGGGAGTGAGATAAGTAAGGTGCACGGCAGGGGCATACTGCCCGGGCATTTTGGGGGGCATTAACTCCTAGCCGGCTGCCGCTGATGCTTAGTGGGCACATAGCCGCCCACCAATCTGTGCTGCTTGATACACTGTCCTTTATCAGCAAGCAGAGTTCATGGGGGGCAGGGGGCCCGAGGGGCACACTGTCCTGAGTCTTCTATGAGCCTACAGTGCCCCCCACCCCCAACCCCACATGAACTCTGCTTGCTGCTGCCCTCCCCCATCAAGAATACCCATATATCCATATATTAACCGTTTTGTTGTTCTGCTGTTGTCCTCTTACTGTGGGAGGGCGGGCAGCTGGCTGGGAACTTCATACAATGACCGGAGCACTGGGGCCAGGGGTGGCAGTGTTGAGGCAGATGGCGAGACAGGCAGCATGTGGATAACTTCCAGGCTGGGTGTGCGCCTGCTGCATGCCAGCGATACACTTGCCAATCAGCAGCAGGATCTTTGCACACTGTTAAATGCTGATTGGCCAGTGCAGCAGACGCAGTGCTTGGGTCCTGGACTAGGGAGCGCACAGCCGCCCGCCCCGAGATCATGGAAAGGTTAGACAGGTGGAGGGGTAGGACTGGGGATATCGGTGGGGCGTTGGAATGATGCCGGCAACGCCCATGTTAATAAAACTCATAGGCTTGTGTGCAGACAGAGTAGATGTAGGGGGCATGGCCTTCCGTGTGCTCCGGGCCCCCCTGTGCCGCGGGCCCTATAGTAGTGGCGTGGTCTGCCTACATTGGCAGTACGCCACTGGTGCTAGCTCCTGAGAGCTAGGCTCAAGTTCAGAGAGACTCCGTCACTGAGACTTCAGCTGCCAGGTTCCTCCAGGACAGAGATCAGACATCTTAGAAGGTCTATAACCCACAAGGATGTACAGTGGATTCAGAAAGCAAGGTATTGTGCACGTGTGTGGCAGAAAGACCTTGTTGCTGTGAAAGGGAAAATTTTAAAAGTACTCTACCACGCTTTGAGATAGACTGGCCACCCGTATCATAGTTCTGCATCCCTCAGCTTAGAAACTGCAAAATATAATCAATATCAGTGCTGCAAGATCCCCTTTAATTACCCGTCAGTCACTATCCCCAATGCAGATCACAATCTAAGTTCTGACCGTTTCACCAGTTTCTGATGACAAGCCTAATTGTAGAGCTTAATTAACAAGTTGAAACACCAATAACAATTTAAAGCAGGTCATTTTATTTATAATAAATCATTACATAACTGAATAATTACGCACCCAACGGCTGTAACAACACCAATAAATATCAAAGCACACCAATGTATGAAAAATTTGTCACTTTATTAATTCATGAGAAAAATTAAAGAAAGATAAAAGATGGTGGTAACCTTACACAATGATGGAGGGGCAAACCGGAATCAGTACAATCTAGTCAAATGTTTACATACATAGGTCATACAAAAATGTCAACTAAAGTGCAAGTGCAGTGTCAATATAAATAATATAGTACACAATCCAATAATGACATATATAGGGTATAAGGTATAATACAGACCAGTGCCACCTCCAGCCCCGACGCACGTTTCACTATCGCTTCCTCAGGGAAGCTCCCCTGAGGAAGCGATAGATCACACTGCACCGCACTGAACCAAAGATCACACCCCCTAATTACACTCATTACTGTCCAGCTCCAGTATAGTATCCTTACCATCAGTGGAGAAAGCTAAAGGACCTGTGATGATGTCATCACACATACTGTAAATCTACAGTCATGGCCAAAAGTTTTGAGAATGATACAAATATTAATTTTTACAAAGTCTACTGCTTCAGTTTTTATAATGGCAATTTGCATATACTCCAGAATGTTATAAAGAGTGATCAGCTTAACAGCAATTACTTGCAAAGTCAATATTTGCCTAGAAAATGAACTTTATCCCCCAAAACACATTTCAACATCATTGCAGCCCTGCCTTAAAAGGATCAGCTAACATCGTTTCAGTGATTGCTCCATTAACACAGGTGTGCGTGTTGATGAGGACAGGGCTGGAGATCAATCTGTCATGATTAAGTAAGAATGACACCACTGGACACTTTAAAAGGAGGCTGGTGCTTGGCATCATTGTTTCTCTTCTGTTAACCATGGTTATCTCTAAAGAAACACGTGCAGTCATCATTGCACTGCACAAAAATGGCCTAACAGGGAAGAGTATCGCAGCTAGAAAGATTGCACCTCAGTCAACAATCTATCGCATCATCAAGAACTTCAAGGAGAGAGGTTCCATTGGTGAGCGCTACCACCAGTCTTGTCTCATGCCAACTGTAAAGCATCCTGAAACCATTCACGTGTGGGGTTGCTTCTCAGCCAAGGGAATCGGCTCTCTCACAGTCTTGCCTAAAAACACAGCCATGAATAAAGAATGGTACCAGAATGTCCTCCGAGAGCAACTTATCCCAACCGTCCAAGAGCAGTTTGGCGATCAACAATGCCTTTTCCAGCATGATGGAGCACCTTGCCATAAAGCAAAGGTGATAACTAAATGGCTCAGTGAAAAAAACATAGAGATTTTGGGTCCATGGCCTGGAAACTCCCCAGATCTTAATCCCATCGAGAACTTGTGGTCAATCATCAAGAGACGGGTGGACAAACAAAAACCTACAAATTCTGACAAAATGCAAGCATTGATTGTGCAAGAATGGACTGCTATCAGTCAGGATTTGGTCCAGAAGTTGATTGAGAGCATGCCAGGGAGAATTGCAGAGGTCCTGAAGAAGAAGGGTCAACACTGCAAATATTGACTTGCTGCATTAACTCATTCTAACTGTCAATATAAGCTTTTGTTACTCATAATATGATTGCAATTATATTTCTGTATGTGATAAAAATATCTGACAAACACACATAAAAACCAGAGGGCAGCAGATCATGTGAAAATATCATATTTGTGTCATTCTCAAAACTTTTGGCCATGACTGTAAATGCACCTGCTCTGTGATAGTCTCAGGGTTCTGCATCATGAAGACCAAGGAACACACCAGGCAGGTCCGTGATACTGTTGTGGAGAAGTTTAAAGCTGGATTTGGATACCAAAAGATTTCCCAAGCTTTAAACATCCCAAGGAGCACTGTGCAAGTGATCATATTGAAATGGAAGGAGTATCAGACCACTGCAAATCTACTAAGACCCGGCCATCCCTCTAAACTTTCATCTCAAACAAGGAGAAGACTGATCAGAGATGCAGCCAAGAGGCCCATGATCACTCTGAATGAACTGCAGAGATCTACAGCTGAGGTGGGAGAGTCTGTCCATAGGACAACAATCAGTTGAACACTTCACAAATCTGGCCTTTATGGAAGAGTGGCAAGAAGAAAGACATTTCTCAAAGATATCCATAAAATCATTTAAATGATCCAATAAATTCCGTTCCACTTCACAATTGTGACCCACTTGTTGTTGATTCTTCACCAAAATTTTAAAATGTTATATCTTTGTGTTTGAAGCCTGAAATGTGGCAAAAGGTTGAAAAGTTCCAGGGGGCCGAATACTTTCGCAAGGCACTGTATCCTCCCCCTCTTCTCCAGACCGGAGGTCTGGGCATTTCTCCACATCGTACCATGCACTCTGGAAGATGTGGCCAATGTCACATATTTTCCTTTATTCTGCCACACCCAGGACAGCAGAGCTCGATTAATCATGAACACCAACTTTCTACCTTGTAGACAATGCCTAAGGGACTCTGGTGGCCATCTAACGGCCAGACCCTCTCCTACTTTTTTACACTCAACACTTCTCTTGAGTTTCTGATCTCTGTTATTTACAGCTGTGACTGCAGCTTCCTTTTCGATGTTATTCTCCAGGTTACTACTGACAACTGGTTGCTACCAGCAACCACACTAGTTTCCCAAGAAACTGACATGGCAGCCTCACTGTCTGAGCTGCTATTAGTCACCGCACCTACATCATATATTTCACATGACCCCACATTTTCATAATGCGGTTCAGTTACGTTGACATGTTCATTTGACAAACACACATAAAAACCAGAGGGCAGCAGATCATGTGAAAATATAATATTTGTGTCATTCTCAAAACTTTTGGCCATGACTGTAGTAAAGGAACTGCACAAAGAATGGTTTATTTCTCAGGAAAGATAGGAAGATAGGAGCATCTGCCAGGACCTGTGATGACGACATCATCATCAACATCACAGGTACTGTACATCTAGTAAAGGAACTGCACAGAGCATCATCACAGGTCTTTCAACCCCCAACAGCATGGAGAAGAACTGCAGGATAAGCTCTACACTGACACTAGAATTGAGTGGTAAGAGATCCTCCTTTCTCTTCATTTGCACCCCATTCCTTATTATAACTCATATCTCACTCATATATAGTACTGCAGACAGTTACAACCACTATCACCTTATGTTCCTCACACAATAACGATAATATATAATTGACCCCTTATGGAAGCCCTCACTAGTATGTATTAGGTGCTAGGAGCAGGGAAAGATACTCACCCTCCTGCGTTGCAGCTCCGATCTGGGTCCAGCGCTTCCCTGTCTTCTCCAGTCGGGGCTGGACTGTCCGGACCGCGTACAGCAGAGCGACCGGAGAAGACAGAGGAGCGCGACTTGCTGGAGATGAAGAGGAGCCGCGGCACAGGAGAGGTAAGCTGATTTTTTTTATTTTAGTCTGATGGGGGTCTGAAATTCCTGATGGGGGTCTAAAAGGGACTGATCTGAGGTCTGATGAGGTCTAAAAAGGGCTGGTCTGATAGGGCTGATGGGGGTCTAAAAAGGGCTGATCTGAGGTCTGATGGTGGTCTAAAAAGTGCTGATCTAAGGTCTGATGGGGGTCTGAAAGGGCTGATCTGAGGTTTGATGGGTGTTTGACATGGAGGGCTGATATGAGAGTGTGATGTGATATCCTGATATTTATGGGGGTCTGACATGAGGATCTGATGAAAAATATTTTTTTCTTATTTTCCTTTTCTAAAATCTGGGGTGCGGCGTATCATTGGGTGCGTCTTATAAAGCGAAAAATACAGTATCTGTGCACAAAGCATCTATTATACCTTATACTACTCATCAGTACACTGCTTTTTATGATATATATATATATATATATATATATATATATATATTTATATACTGTATATATATATATATATATATATATATATATATATATATGTAACAAAAAGTAAGGCAGCACTCCACATATGGTGAAAATCCAGTTTATTCCCAAGGCAGCGTCTCAGCCCAATACAGGCCTTTGTCAAGTGTAATACATATATATATATCTTATATATAGTATATACAGCAGTGTACTGATATGTGAGGTACGAGGTGTGATAGATGTAGTGTGTACAGATATATAGTATACACAACAGTGTACTGATATGTGAGGTATGAGCTGTAATTTATACCTCATAGCTCACATATCAGTATACTGCTGTATATACTGGCCAGGAACGGGCCAGGGAGGGTCTATGAATGGGGCATGGGGTTTCATTTTAGATTCTTGCTATGGGGTCCAGTGATTTCTTTGTACGCCCCTGGATGATGTGAACTCTCCCTTACTTGGAAGTATATGCACTTGTAGGAAGCCAGGGACAGGCTGCTTTTCAAAATGAGCTTATCCTCATTTGCCCTCACATATTGGTTCTGATAGTTTAATTACATTGCAGTATATATTTCTTTTATTATTGATTCTACTAAGGAATTTTTTTTTCCATGCGGATAAGTAAGACGCTATTCCCATGGCCGCCTAAGGCTGCAGAATGACTAGGCAAGCCCCTGGTGCTTTATGTAGAAATTTACCCAGGGTATGATAATGAAATAGGCCTCTATATTAGCATCCGTGAGATCACAATTCCTAGTGGAATCAGAAGTGGAAGCATATCAGAGCATGATAATAATTATATGCCAAAAGGAGGAGCAGAGCCCATAGGAAGAGCACAATAGCTGGCTATGGAATATAACACATGAGTCCCTGTATTAATTTGCCTCTGGTAAGGGAAGAAATAAAGGGTGCAACATGAATTCTGTACAAACTGATGAGTCTTTGTAATTAAAGTTGCCTTTGTTTGAAATGACTGCTTTAAATTGTCTTATTCCTATTCAAATGAAATCCTCCCATAGGAAGAAGTTAATAGAAAATGAAAATGCGCTGGCATCTGCTAGTGGAGCAGCTGCATCTGTGAGCACTTTTATTGTATGTCTACAGCCCCTAAAGGATTGTGTATGTCACATATGCTTCACAAACGCCGTACATGTATAAAAAGAAGATGCTTGCTGACAAGAACCAGAATCAGATAGGTTTCAAAGAGAGCAGCAAATGTGAACCACACCAAAGATACCCAAGCAAAGCAAATGGCTGTGCCATATAAATATTATGTCAAAGTAGACTTAAAATACATCTATCATGGGACATGTGCAGTTTTGAACATATTATATTACATATTATATTTCATATGTGACCACCTGTAAGATGACCTTACAAGGTTAAATTTAACGGCTCTAAGAGCAGTCACTTTCAAAGTTCAATTCTGGGGTTGTCCTTTCATTCTAGCAATTGATTGAGTTGGTTAGCCTGAGAATTGCATTAAAGCTATACACCGTTCTTCCACACAGAGAGGCTACAGGAATAGGAAATGTTACTGTTTTATATGAAGTTCCACTTCAAATTAATAGGTGCTGTTTTATGTAGTTCTGTCTTTTATAATCTACATCTAAATCTTGTTACTGTTGGGTTCAAGGTGAACAGTCATTTCTTGAAGTTGATGTCTTGGCAGCAGGAAAAAGGACAAGAATTTAAGCTACTTTGACAAGGACTAAATTGTTATTGCTGTGTAGTGTATTCCCAGTATGCAGAGGTTAGTATTAGAGATGAGCGAATGTGCTCGTAACGAGCACTATACCGCTCAGCTCCCCTGCGCTCGCATGGGCGCAGGCAACCACTTCCGTCGGGTAAGGAGGACGGAAGCGGCTGCCTGCGCCCATGCGAGCGCAGGGGAGCCGAGCGGTACAGTGCTCGTTACGAGCATGTTCGCTCATCTCTAGTTAGTATGTACCCAAAATGGTCCAAGTGAGGACAACCACTGAACTTGGGACAGAGCCAAGGCTGCTCAAGGCTCATTGATGTCTGCCGTGAACAAAGGCTAATTTAAAGAGGTTTTCTCATCTCAACATTTGTGACATGTCAAGTGTCAGATAGGTGCAGGTCCCACCTCTGGGATCTGCTGCTATTACCAGAACGGGCCACCCAAAGTGAAGGAGAGCACAGAAGTCTGACCTTGGCTTCAGATGTCCTCCTGAATTCAATTGCATAGCTGTCCTCAGGATAGAGATAAAGTTGGATACTGCATAGTAGCTGATGGTTTCATATCTTAATTAGAGACAATTGGAGGAGGACTACCACAGAGGGCAGCTAATGGGGTAATATCTAGTGCTGTACTTGTGGAGTTTAGTTCTGCTGGGGCAGTATTTTGTCCTGCACTATGGTATTGCTGACCCCAAGTACTTGTGTCAGCCCCATCTACTTGCGTTGGCCCTGCCTACTTGTGTTGCCCCATTTTCTATCAATTTGGATCCACCCATAACATGGGGGCCTCTTTTAGTTTTGTTCCAGGCCCACTTTATGTTCCCAGTCCACCCTGAATATAATGTATTTATAAAGTACTCAAGATTTCAGGTAAATATGTGTATAAAAACTGTAAAATGAAAAATGGACATGTACTTCAAGTTAGAACTTTTAACAGCCTCGGGAATTATACAAAAATATGTTAATATTACCATTGAAATCTCTACAATACCCAGAAGAAGTTATCACAGTAGATGCCTACCACTGCTAGGCTCATAAAAGACCAAACAACTCCTACAAGGAACTGAATGGCAATGGAAAAATATCTAGTATAGAAAGTATAAAATACAGCATGTATTAAATGTAATCAATTCTTCTAAAAACTCAGGCATGTCTCATCCGCATCCCTTACTATATAACAGATTTCCTCTCTGTATGTTCCAGTTTTAAACAATGATGTAGAAGGTGATATTTTTATGTGTTGAATCTGGTTCATGTTCTAAAACTGCTAAAAGCCTAGTGATAAATGTCATTGGGAGTAGGGATGTTTATATAGGACGACAATATCCAGAGACATGAAGGAGCCAGGAGTAAAAAAAATTTAGACAACAGATTTCATCTCATTACTTATTAAATGAAACAAGGAGTTGCACAGAAGTCTATTAGCAAATTACAGTAGTGTGCACGCACTGAAAACTACCTACAAGGATGTGCCACCATGTTGTGGGCCATATGTGATGAGTTACTGGAAAAGATACAATATATTGAAATGCTGTATTCGTCATAACATTTAAAAGTTCAAAAATGGATTCATTAAAGGGAACCTGTCATCACCGAAACACCCCCTGAACTAGAGTAAGTGGTGTATAGTGTAAGTGATGCTGAATCCAAATATGTAAGCTTTATCTTCATACTCACTTCCATTCTGACGCTGTGCTCCCACAAACTTGCAGTAAAATGCACTCACTGGACTCTTCTTTGAGTCCTCTCCATTATGTAAGTGAGCACTGGAGTCCAGTGAGTGCATTTTACTGCTGGTTTGTGGGAGCACAGCGTCAGAATGCAAGTGAGTACGAAGATAAAAATTACATGTTCGGATTCAGCATCACTTACACTATACAACGCTTACTCTAGTTCAGGGGGTGTTTCGTAGATGACAGGTTCCCTTTAAGTGAACCACTACTTTTGAGCAACATAAAAGTAATAATCAGAAGTATTATCATATGGCATATAACTCAACCAGTCTGTCCAAGCGGAAAAAAAGGAATCAAGGTTACTCATTTAGACAGTAGGGGCATTATTTTTAATATCCAAAAAAAAGGGAACTCTTGGACTATGAAAACCACTGTACATAATGTGCTTCCTAATACAGCATATGGACATCAGTGAGGGGAATCCCCCAAAGTGCCCTCCCCCCAATCAATATGCCAATGGTACCCACTCTGGTAGGCCTGGTGTGTAAATAGCCAATTATTTGATAAGTGAAAAGTATGTCTGTTGGTAGCTTCCCTGGAAATGGAGATAGATACACCCCTGAGGATAGAAAAGCTGGACAACTGCAATCACCAGATTGCTGCAACAACTTCTTTTTAAAAAGGGGTTGTCTTCAAGAGACAACCTCTTTAGTTCTTCAGGTTACATCATGATACCATACCTACACTTAATCAGGGTCCGAATGGCCCAGCAGAGGATCTTCTGATGGGCCCATACTTGAACACAACAATGAATCCTTAATAAAACAGGGTCCCAACTTCATCTGACTGGATATGCCATATATGAAGTCTTTATAGCTGAACAGGGACCCAGTAACCCAGTAGGAAAAGGTCCTACTACTGCAATAGTCCAGAATATGGTACTTGCTAAATGTTTTCTTGTTTAACATTATCTGATGTATTGTACCCATATAGCTCTGTATGGATCGTTAAGGGTTAAGAATCCTATCTCTGTAGCACTGTAGGAAGCTAGGTGATGGGCTTAGGTCCGTCCTGAGCTTAGTATAGAGAGTATGTTAGCTGAGGGAGTGAGAGGAGCTACATGTGCTCACTCCTTGGAGCTTTGCATCAAGAAAGCCATCTCTACTTTACAGTACTCCAGAAAGGAGACAGAAAGAGAAAACTAGAAGGTCCAGAATCTGCATGACCCAGCATTTTAGTCAGTAAGGTATTCACTGTTTTAGGCTGATAGAGACTTTACTGTAGTGAGAAGGAACATTGCTAATACCAGGCTCGGACTGGCCCACATGGGTACAGGTGAATCTCCCAGTGGGCCCCTGAGCAAGGTGGGCTCCTAGTCTCTCACCCCCTGCACAAGTGGCACATAACACAGTAGACTTACTGTACTACATACATATATTCAATGTCCAGCACCTCAACCAGCCTATATTCATATAAAACACTTGACTCTCCAGTTCATTATTATGGACTCTAGACTCGATCAGAGCTGAGATGACTTCTAGATATAGAGAAAAGTTAGCCAGTGTCCTCTTTTCCCCAGGACCTACCTTCATAAAGACCCCTATTATCTGGTAGCATCTTGCTGCTGTGTGAGCAGGTAATATTTGAATGTATCCGTACGGTGGGCCCCCAAAATAAATTTTACTGGTGCGCCTAAGGCACCCCCAGTCCGACACTGGCTAATAAACTCTTTCACACTTGGTCTTGGTCAGCCATATCTTAATCCTGTACCACTCAGTTGGGAATTACAGACACATTTGCAAGAACCTTATTGCCAGGCTTATATTCTGCAGAGAGAGAGATTTTAGAAAGATAGAGGAAAGGAATACTCCATTATTGCTTATATCCATGCGTCACTATTTGGGAAGATTTGCACTGTGAAGTCTTTGGAACTGTGTTTGATACCATTGGATGTACTACACTTCCCATTCTGGACTTTAGTAAAGGGAGACATCTATTTTTTACAACTGGCCTGGTTACTGACCTCAGCAGCATTCACGGGCCACAGCACCTACATCTCCTGCTTTGCAATGTACAATACTCATAACACCAAGGCTACTCTAACTACCATCAGGCAGGAGCCCCAACATCAAAGTGTGCCCTGAGGGAAGAAAGGGTGCACCCTCCTGTCATTGCCTGGCCCTAGGGAGCGACAATGTGAGGATTGGCCCCCCTCTGGGACCCGCACCTACAAGGAGAACGGAGCGGAGAGAGCTGTGGCTGGAGGACCCCGGATATCCCAGGGTCCGTCCACCACCAAACGCTACTCCTATAGGAGTGAATGGGAGCGCATGTGCGACCCCTGCTTCCATTTATTTCTATGGGGCTCGGCTATTTTCGGCGGCCCCATTAAATGAATGGAGGGCGGCTGCGCATGCTCAGTGCGCCCTCCATTAATTTCCCCGCTCCGTTCTCGTTGTAGAGGTGCGAGAGTCCCAGAGGTGGGACCCGCACCAATCAGACAATGGGGGCATATCCTAACGATATACCCCCATTGTCTATGATGGGACAACCCCTTTAACTGTTTCAGCAAAAGCCACTAACACACCTATCCTCCCCTCTGCTCCTCCAGGGCTTGCGGCACTACCATCTAACCAAAAAAACACCAATGCTTCCTAATGTCTACTTCATTGCATGTAAATCTATTTTAATTGATTTTACTGCTGCATAACAATGGGGACAAATATATTTCTTGCACAGGGACGTCTGAACCAAATAACCTATTAAATCGTATCAATGAAATGCCCAACAGGTGCAATGATAAAAATGTACCATGGATATTTACATGGGCCCTTATTTGCTCTGGCAGACCCTGCGAACTTCAGTCCAATACTGCACTCACTACTAAAACATGTCTCAGAACCAAAGTTGAGGTTATGCTTATCCTTACTTCATACTAGTATAATATGGAAGACCTTGACTTTTACTGGATAATTGTAATAGGTAATTGTAGTACAGCTTTTGTAAAACTTAATTGTCAAACTAGTCCAATGGCAGCAAATTCTAGCTATAATAAACCGTAAATGTCAATAGAGGAGGGGCCTACCTCTCTCATCCCGTCATCTCCCGATGCAATTGTGGGGTGCCAATGGGTGTTATGGAAGCTCGAGGCCTTACATATTCCTCAGGACCTGCCAGCTTTGGAGGCCTATGAGGCACAGCCCCAGGCCCAGTCTCCTAGACAACTATCGTATTCACAATGCATTACAACACACTGTGTATGGTAATGCATTGTAGAAGGGATGAAGCCCCTAAAAATTGAAGTCCCATACAGGGACAAAAATAAAAAGTAAATAGTAACAAAGTGTTTTATAAAAATAAAATAATAAAAGTTTCAAGTATAAAACGTGCCCCTGTCCCCTCATCAAGCCATTTAATATTGAAAAAAATGGTAAACAAAGTATCTTAAATTAGTTTCTATAATTTGAGGGTGTAGTTTCTAAAATGGGATCATTTATGGGTGGTTTCTTTTATGTAAGTGACCTCATAACTGAATTGGTCCTTTAAAAAGTCAGTATTGGAAATGTTCTTGAATATTTGAAAAATTGCTTCTAAAATTCTAAACCTTCTAATGACCTAAAAAATAAAATGACATTTACAAAATGATGCCAACATAAAGTAATCATATGGGGGAATGTTAATTAATAACTATTTTATGAGGTATCACTATCCATCTTAAAAGCAGAGAAATTCAAATTTAGAAAGTAGCAAACTTTTCCAAATTTTCAGTAAATTTTGGATTTTTTTTATAAATAAAGGTAAAACCTATTGACTCATATTTACCACTAACATGAAGAATGGTGAGTCACGAGAAAACAATCTCAAAATAGATTGGATAAGTAAAATCATTCCAAAGTTACTACCACATAAAGTGACATGTCAGATTTTCAAATCAGGGTTTGTTCACACGGCCGTTGGCTGGCCATGCCCGTGCTGTGGACCGCAATTTGCACGGGCAGCGACTGTGGGGCTTCCGCATGCGGATCGCGGACCGATTCACTTCAATGGGGTCTGCGATCCGCATCTGACAGTCCGCACCGCAAAAGATATAACAAGTTCTATCTTTTTGCGGTGCGGAGGCACTCTGTAGTTTTTCCCTGGGGTTCCAATCCGTGCCTCCGTTCCGCACCACATCTCTGTGTTTGCAGACCCATTCAAGTGAATGGGTCCACGATCTGTGATTCAGGATGCATAGAGCCAGTGCCCGTGTATTGCGGACCTGCCGTATGTGGGCCACAATACGGCTATGGCCGCACAACAGCCGTGTGAACAAGCCCTTAGGCTAAGTCTTTAAGTTGAAAAATGTCTGAAGGGACTACATAAGAATACAACTTCATTCAAATCAAGCTACACCTACTTTTGTAGCTCTCCACTACGCAAGCTTCTTAGCGATCAACCTACATTTTATCCTCTCTGGCTGACACTTTTAGCAGCATGCTACTTTGGAGGGGACATGATGCCATATTTTCCCTAAGGAAGTCAATAAAACCTACAATATAAGGCCCCATTCAGATGGCCGCAATACTACGGGTGCCACCCGGCGTGTGTTCCGCAACGCTCGGAACACTCGGCCGGGCGCCCCATTGAAAATGCATATACTTGTCCGCTGTTGCAGACAAGTATAGGACATGTTTTATTTTGTTATGCGGAGTCGCGGCACGGGGCTGGCTCCGTGCGGCGGCTACCCGCTCTCATAGAGATGAATGGAGCCACATCTATTCCGCAATATTGTGGAATAGATGCGGACCCATTCACACGGTCGTGTGAATGGGCCCTAAGGATATGTATTCAAGATTATTACCTATATGTAATATATAAAGCTTAGTGTATGTGTGTGTGTGTGTCCGCTAAAGGAATCCGCACCGCTGCAGCTACAATCACAAAATTTGGCACACATGTACATCAGGTGTCCGGGAAGGTTTTAGAACAGTTTTCAACTCTCCAGGATGTACCGTTCCTGAGATATTCCAAAAAAATGCATTAGCCAATAGTAGCCTGGTCACATGACCCTTATCAGCCAATAGAAGCTCACAGGCACACATCAGGTTTCTATGACAACCTAGCCAGTTCACTGCTTTAGGTCTGCATTAAAGAGGCAGAGCACTGTGGATGACAATGGTAAATGGGTATTCCCGGTTACCATAACTATAACTTATGTTTTAGACTAACTCATCATCAATCATTACCTCATATAATGTAAATTTTACATATTTACTGTTCAGTAGTAATAAAAGATGTTTTCTTCCACTGCTACCCACCTTCCTCCTAAATCAGGCATCGACCTGTAATTCCGGCCACCGTCAAAAGAAGGACTTAAAAGCACCACCCCCAGATCCCACTGTCACGCCCCTGACTCAGTCAGGCCATGCCCCTTCCATGCTGCATTTGACTGGGATTAAAAATATTGGTAAAAATCACCTTCTGTCAGCTGCAGGGGTGGGGGGAGGGTGACTTTCTCCCTGCAGCTCATTGCTCAGACTGGACAGTGCTGCTGCTGAGAGTGCTGCTGCTGTGTCCATCCAGGCCCTGCGCATGACAGAGGACAGGGAGTCTGAAAGCCAGACCGTCCAGCCTAAAACAAGACCTCTGGCCACCCTAGGGGCAGGCTGATGTTAGGGTGGCCAGATGTCCGGCTTTAGGCTGGACAGTCCAGTTTTCTGGGTACCTGTTCTCCGTCCGACGCAGTGCCTGGACAGACACAGGGATGTCCACCCTTTCAGTAGCTCACACTCAGACAGCTTCTCCTCCATGTCTTCACGGAGCCAGGGGGGGCGTGGCCTCATGTTTAGTGATGTGTCTTCATGGGAACTGGGGGCGCTGTTTCACGTTTGGGGGAATGGCTGGTGAGGTCTGGCTTTCTGGGGTGAAGACAGTGGCCACTCTAGCTGCTGTGGAGGTCACAGTTAAAGGGGCGGGCTTCTGTAGAGGTCACTGTTAAAGGGGTGGGCAGCTGTAGAGGTCACTGTAAAGGGGCAGGCTGCTGTAGAGGTCACTGTTGAAGGGGCGGGCTGCTGTAGAGATCACTGTTAAAGGGGCGGGCTGCTGTAGAGGTCACTGTTTAAGGGGTGGGAAGCTGTAGAGGTCACTGTTTAAGGGGCGGGCCGCTGTAGAGGTCACTGTTAAAGGGGCGGGCTGCTGTAGAGGTCTCTGTTAAAGGGGCGGGTCGCTGTAGAGGTCACTGTTAAATGGGCAGGCACTGTAGAGGGCACTCTCGATATCTTTTAACGACACACACACACAAACAGTAAAAGAAATAAATTAAATATACCCGGGCAAAGCCGGGTCCTTCAGCTAGTCTGTAATAAATCAGAAAGTACTTTGCTTAAAAGTAATGAACAATATGAAGCTTAATTTCTCCTAATGATTGCTCAGTAGACAAAACGAGCCATTATAACTAATGAAAGGTATTTGGGAATATAGTTATAATGAAGTAATATTTAAGTATTTTCATTTTCTTAATTCCTGGAGAACCTCTTTAAAGAACACAGTAATGACACTGTACTGTTCCTGAGTGTGACTACTACAGAATTGTTGCACAACTGGCATTTAAACCTGTTTTAGTAACTACTTGCATTCATCATGAAATTACAACTGTATTTTGAGCAATTCCTTTATTATTCCTGCTAGAAGTTATGAATGGTCAGCCATTTGCAATCAATGTCCAAATGTGTCCTTACACAATCTGATATAATCAAATCAGTGCTGTTAGGCTTCATTCACACGTCCGTATTTGTGCACATCCTGGAAAACGGTCAGTTTTTTGTGGATCCGTTGTTCTGCAAAAAACTCTGTTTTTCCAGCACATCCGTTCCGTTTTTCCGCAAAAAACAGAAGGATGAATAACATCTGTACCTTTTATTTTTTTTTTCTACCCTCCTGGAACGGAAACCGCAAATGCGGATGACACGCGGATGCCTTCCGCATGTACGGACGTCCCATAGACTTGTATTGGGCTACGGACCGCAATTTCAGGATGAAAGTAGGACACGCTGTTTTTTTTTATTGCGGACAATCGGAACGGAAACACGGATGTGGACAACACACGGAGTGATGTCCGCATTTTTTCGGGAACCATTGAAATGAATGGATCTGCATACTATCCGCATTTTAGATCCGTTATTGTGGATCGGACGCAGATAGGATGCGGATACAAAATCAGGACGTGTGAATGGAGCCTTAGTCAGACTGCAGGAACACCGCCTCCAACTTAGTAACACTGTAGAAGGAAGTGTGGGTGCAGCCAACAATATATGTATATACCCCTATGTATATACATATATGGGTGGACCCAAATTGAGGGTCTGTGGCCTCATGGCAATATAGGCCTGTTACCCTGGTGGATGTGTATATCCACCAGGTGCTCTAACTATATATAGATATGTGTGCATGTGCCCCCAGTAGCATGCACCTATATCCATATATTTATATATATATATATATCCTATATATATAAATAAGGTCCCCTGTTTATGCCCCCTTTTTTATAATGACCCCCTATTTAGGCCCCATATATATATAGTGACCCCTAATATCCTCCAGAAGTATATAGATTCATGTACATGATCCCCAGTTATGTACATGTATCTATATACATGTCACAACCAGGGTGCCCCCCCCCCCTTCATAGCCCCAGCAGATGGACAATGGCACATCTGCTGGGGATAGCTGGAGACATGGGACTGGACTAATTAGGTACTTCAAAGGGACAGAAGATCGATATGATCTTCTGTCCCTACTGTTAATTACCCTCAGCGCTGCTGGGGGCAATTAACAGGACAGGGAAACAATAGGTTTCCCTGCCCCTGTGTGGTGCGTACCTCCGGCGCTTGTAATTACAAGCGCCGGAGATGCAAAGCGCTCCCCAGGCGGAGGATCAAAGAGATCCTCTGCCCGGGAAACAGCGCGGGCCGGCGCGGTGCTATGATGTCACTCGTGCACATGGCTGCAGCGCGGGAGCGAGCGCGACCGGGTTTAAATAACCCGATCGCGCTGCGCTCCTCAGATTGAGCCGTGCCTCCCCAGCAAGAAGAGCCCCTACAAGAATCATCCCCTGGACAACGAGCTGGATCATCCCCTGGACACCCCTAGAGACGAGCATTGGACTAAGTATCCCTACCATTATATTAACCCCTGATTGCCCTGCCCTGCAACCCCTGGATAACCCCTGATTACCCTGCCCTGCAATAACCCGTTGCCACCCCTGAACCACCAATACATTAACCCCTGTATCCCTACCATTCCCTGAACCACCAATACATTAACCCCTTCCCTGCCAATACCCCTCGTTATCCCCTGTTGCTTATTGTTATTAACCCTTTTGCTTCCCAGGGACAGTAACTTAGGTTGGGGAGGGCTGTCATAAGCGTGTGTGTGTTTTGTTTAGTTAGTAATGCGGTTGGAGTTAAAGGGAATTGTGCAGTGTAGTTAGGCTTTATTGTACTGTATTGGTGATTAATAAATATTGTTATTATTTATAATACAGTGGGCCGTGTTATTGTTGTAACGTGTACTTTGAGTCCCTTTTAGGTTGTGTGTAAGGCAGTAGGTGATTACATAGGTATAAATAGGCGGAACTAGCGAAAGCGGGTTTACGCCTATTTATGAATATTAATTATTGGTACATTCCAAAATATCAGTAATTAATATTCCCTATTACAAACACCCAGATGAACCTTTATAGCAGACTGCTGGCAATTCATTCATAAACTTCTAGAAGGAATAGTAGATGAACATGACAACACAGAGTCATAAGAATAGATGCTCCAGAATTGTTATTGCATAGGGAATGCAAGTCACCAAAACAGACACATCAGGAGAGGTGACAGATCCACTTTAAATCACCCTAATAATGTTTGGTTGTCCTACTATACATTTCATGAAAAAAAAAAACTATATACAGTGCCTTGAAAAAGTGTTCATACCCCTTGAGCCTTTCCACATTTTTTCACGTTACACCCACAAACTTAAATGTATTTTATTGAGATTTTAGGTGATAGACCAACATAAAGTGGCAAGTATGTGTGAAGTGAAAAGAAAATGATACATGGTTTTTCAAAAATTTTAATAAATAAAAAATCTGAAAAGTGTGGTGTGTATTGGTATTCAGATTGCTTTACTCTGATGCCCCTAAATAATATCCGTGACCAATTGCCTTCAGAAGTCACCTAATTAGTAAATAGTCCACCTGTGTGTAGTTTATTCTTAGTATAATTACAGCTGTTCTGTGAAGACCTCAGAGGTTTGTTAGAGATCATTAGTTATCAAACAGCAAACCAAGGAACACACCAAACAGGTCAGGGATTAAGTTGTGGAGAAGTGTAAAGAAAATTTAGGTTATAAAACAATATTTCAAGCTCTGAACATCTTAAAGAGCACTGTTCAATTCATCATCTGAAAATGGAAGGAGTATGGCACAACGGCAACCTAAGACATGGCCGTCAACTGAAGCTGACAGCCCAGACAAGGAGAGTACTAATTAGACAAGCAGCCAAGAGACTCATGGTCACTGTGGAGGAGCTACAGGATCCACAGACCGCTCAGGTAGAAAAATCTGTCCACGTGACAACTATTAGTCGTGTGCTCCACAAATCTGGCCTTTGGGGAAGAGTGGCAAGAAGAAAGCCATTTTTAAAAGAAAGCCATAAGAAGTTCCATTTGCAGTTTGTCACAAGCCATGTAGGGGGACACAGCACACATGTGGAAGAAGGTACTCTTGTCAAATGAGACCAAAGTTGAACTTTTTGGCCTAAATGCAAAACGCTATGTGTGGTGGAAAACAAACACTGCACGTCACCCTGAACACACCTTCCCCACCGTGTAACATGGTGGTGGCAGCGTCATGCTGTGCAGATGCTTTTCTTCAGCAGGGACAGGGAAACTGGTCAGATGGATGGAGCTAAATATGGGACAATCCTGGAAGAAATCCTAGTAGAGACTGCAAAAGACTGGAGTGGAGGTTCACCTTCCAGCAGGACAACAGCCCTAAACATACAGCCAGAGCTACAATGGAATGGTTTAGATTAGGGATGTCCAACCTGCGGCCCTCCAGCTGTTGCAAAACGACAACTCCCAGCATCCCTGGAAAGTGGCATGCGTAGAGTGTTTGGTACCCCCCAATACTTTAAAGGGGTATTCCAGTTACCATAAATATAACTTATGTTTTAGATTAATTCATCATCAATAATTACCTAATATAATGTAATTTTCACATATTTACCATTCAGTAGTTATAAAGCAGTTTTCTTCCTCTGTTACCCACTGTGTTTCCTCATAAGTTACCATGGCATCGACCCGTAGTTCTGAGCCTTTGTCAGGTCGAGCATGCTCAGTGTGTTGCTATCAATTCTCTAGCTAAATGTCTTGTGAAACTAAGAGAGTGTTAGTGTGCTGGTGACTGGTCACTAGAGGGGGCGTGTCTGGGCTGGAATATCAGGCAACCAATCAATAAACATCAACACTCAGTAGGAAAGCAGGGGATTGTGGGGACTGTAGTTTTGTGAGGGAAGATCAGGAGCCATGATATTGTCAGTCTGCTGCAGGCTCACGCAGGAGCTAGACAAATGGATTGCAAGGTAAATTAAAGCTCTGGTTATATGTATAGGTATGGGTTCTGGACGGGCCACAGCTTGCAGCCTTAATGCAGTTTTTCAAAAATTAAGTTACTTTACCGGAATACCCCTTTAAAAAAATTGTACCCCCTCACAATAGCATTGTCCTCATTGTACAAACTTGTACACTGTATTTTTGTCCAGATACACGCCCCCTCATGGTAGTTATGCCCACACTGTGCCCCTCACAGTATTTATGCCCTCACTGTACAACTTTCAGTTATGCCCACATTGTGCCTCCCTCACAATAGTTATGCCCTCTATATCCCGCTTTCACAGTAGTAATGCCTTATCTGTGCCCCCTTCACAGTTGTAATGCTTTTTTGTGCCTCCCTCACAGTAGTTATGTCCTCTCTGTGCCCCTTTCACAGTAGTAATGCCCTATATGTGCCCCCTTCAAAGTTGTAATACCCTCTCTGTGCCCATTCAGAGTAGTTATGCTCTCACTGTGCCCCCATAAGAGTAATTATGCCCGTTGTGCCCCCTTCACAGTAATAATGCCCACTCAGTGCCCCATAACAGTTATGCCCACCCCCTTCACAGTAATAATGCCCATTGTGCTCCCTTCATAGTAGTAAATGCCATTGTATCCCATTTATAGTAGTAATGCCCATTGTGCCCCCTCCACAGTAGTAATGCCCATTATGCCCCTTTATAGTAGTATTGCCCTCTGTGGCCATGGTAGAAATTATCTCTGTGACCCCTCTGTTAAAAAAACAAAAGAAAAAAAACCACAGTAACTACTCACCTTGTCCCGTTCCTGAAGCTCACAGTCCCCTCTCCCCTGCAGACACAGATTGCTCTGCAACAATGTGTGGTAGGAATGTAGATGGATTCCTAGGCTGCAGGCTCCTCCCACACAGGCCAGCAGCACGATCCGTGCCTGCAGGCTGAATGGTGAAGTCTCCCTGCTTCATCATTCAGTGCGGGAGAGACAGAGCGTGGGGAGCTGAGTGACAGAACCGCAGCTTCCCTCCCTCCCCACCCCCCTCCCTTAGCACACCACTGTCCCTGGACAGCCTACAGCTATTAGGAGTTGTAGGAGCTGGGAGTTGTAGTTTTGGAAGAATGGACACAAATTTCAGCCTCTAGATCAGGGATCAGCAACCTCCAGCTGTTCTGAAACTACAACTCCCAGAATCCTCCTTTAGCTTCTGTGGAGTTACTAGAACAGCAGAATAAAGTATGCCTGCTGGGAGTTGTAGTTTCACAGCAGCTGAGTGCCGAAGGTTGCTCATCCCTGCTCTAGATGTACAAAGCTGGTAGAGACATACCCCAAACAACTTGCAGATGTAATTGCAGCAAAAGGTGGTCCTACAAAGTATTGACTTAAAAACAAAATTTAAAAGCCATATATCATTTTCTTTTCACTTCACACATATTTGCTACAGTACTTTGCATTGGTCTATCACCAAGTCCCAATAAAATACATGATTTTGTTTGTGAGTGTAAACTGCAAAAAATGTAGAAAAGTTCAAGGGGTATGAATATTTTTTCAAGACATTTGAACTGAAAACTAAGTTTGTGACCTTCACATGCCCTATTCTCTGTTTTATTCTGCATTTATTGATCTGCTGTGTATGTATATTACACCCTCTTGACTTTTTGCTACTCTTCAACTCAACACCAGTGCCTGGCCTCACACATTCCCATAGACACACTGAAACCACCTGTGGAAAGCCTACCCAGAAAAGTGGATGCTGCTATAGTCACAAAAGGGGGCTCAGCTCCATATTAACGGACATGAAATGTAATTATGCAGCACGCTTATATAAGTGTGACGGTCATAAGTATCAAACATGTTTTTTGTGTTATCTAGAAATATAAAGCTTATAAAGAAATGCAGTACACTGCTCAGCTAGTGGGTGTACTAAATTATTCAAAAATATGCTGTTACGCTCGTGGGTGTTTGGGTCTATGCAAATCTGTGTGGTTCTCTAGTGGGCGCACCAGCTAATAAATATACAAATTACGTTGTAAGTGCATGAATGTATACCCTGTGGCTACTGAGTGTACTGGCTTATGCAGGTCGCTGCTGGGGGGGGGGGGGGGGGGTCAGTGTGTTATTACTGTGTAACGACTATGTTGTACTAATTGTGCTAGCTTTAGCCCCATTGAGATTAATAAAGTGGTCTCATGTTACCTATTAGTAGTTATTCTGCTCATAAATATTTTCTCTAGATGTCCAACTGCGCTGTACATATGAAGTGAGAAAAATAATCACAGCATGGGATGTGCTTGGACTATGAACAATCTCTACATTAACCCCCTTCCTGACGCAGTGATTTGACAATTTTTCATTATCGCTTTTTACTCCTTGCTTTCCCTGGGTGATAACTTTTTTACTTTCCATGTGCATAGCCATATGATGTCTTGTTTTTTTTGCACAACACATTATGCAGTGTCCTGGAGCTCACTGCAAAGCTCTGCTAGCGTGAGTTTCAGCGTATTTCATGCATTATATTTTGAATTACATGTCGCATTAGTTGTGTATAGACCCCAGTGGCTAGGCAGGGCTGGCACCACCCCTTCCTCTCTAAGAGGAAATAGAATTCAGTCCAGTGTGAGCTGCAGACTGGTAAGCAGCAAGAGGCAGTGTGGGTGTGGAGCAGAGTCACAGGCAGGGGCGGACTGACCATAGATTCCATAAATTTCTCGGTGGGTTGATGCAAAGCTCTCCGCACAGCTGCTAGTCGGGTACATAGTGATCTGATGTTCTCTGCAGTAGTTCATGCTAGGAGAATCTTCTACTTATGCACATGGCTTGCAAAAAAAAGTGCCCTCCTGCATTCAACTGTATTGGATGGTGATAAGAGTTGAATGCATAATGGCTCAGTGGTTAGTACTGGAGCCTTGCAGCGCTGGGGTTTTAGGTTCAAATCTGGCCAATGACTACATCTGCATAAAGTTTGTAGGTTTTCCCCGTGTTTGTGTGGGTTTCCTCACACACTCCAAAGACAGACTGATAGGGAACTTCACTGGGGACACCTTGATGCTAATGTCTGTAAAGCACTGTGGAATATGTCAGCTCTATACACGTGCATCAAATAAATGAATAATGGAGGGCTGTATTTTTTTGTTGCACTGTGTATGTGGTTCTGCTGGAGCAGTGTTTTGTGCTGCACTAGAGTAGTGGTGGCCCTACCTTATTATATTCTCCCTTCTGTCAATATGGACCCGCGTACAACATGGGGCTACTTTAAGTTCCCAGTTTGCCTCAGTTAGATTACAAGAGTAACAAGCGTCAATTTATGTGCCATCCCTTAAAAAAATAAAAAATTACCAAAGGTTGAGCGTCATATTAAAGGGGTTTGCGGACTACCTTGTCACAGAAAGGCAACTGCACTTAAAGGGGTACTCCGGGAATTAAGAAAATGAAAATACTTAAATATTACTTTAATATAAATTTATTCTCGAAAACATTTCATTATATATAATGGATTATTTTGTCTGGGGAACAATCATCAGGGGAAACAAAATGGCCGCTGTCCCATTAGTTCACTCAAAACCTGTCCTGATCACACATGAAGACAAGTTACTTTACAACACTAAAGAGCTGCCTCATCCTCCTCCTCACTACTTCCCAGGGATTATGATGCTGAATACAGAAGAGAAGAACTTTAGCTGAATCTCTGGGGAATTTTGTTCATGAAGAGACATGAAGTACAGAGAGAATGGAAAGGACAGACTGTGGTAATGTGTTGCTGTGGTAATGGAAACTGCATACAAGTGCTTCTGCTCGTTAGTCACACCTCACCCTCCTCATCTTCTCCATTCCCAGAGATTCACCTGTATTCAGGATCATGATTCCTGACAAGCAGAGCAGAGAGGAGGATGAGGCAGCACTATGGCTCATTGTGGTGAAGTAACTTGTTCTCCTGTGTGATTAGGACAGGTTTTGTGTGTACTGGTAGGACGGCGGCCATTTTATTTCTCCTAATGATTACTCCCTAGACTAAACAAGCCATTTTAAGTAATGAAAGGTATTTGTGAATATATTTATTATAAAATATTATTTAAAGGGAACCTGTCACCTCCAAAACACCCCCTGAACTAGAGTGAGCAGTGTATAGTGTAAGTGATGCTGAATCCGAATATGTAAGTTTTATCTTCATACTCACTTCCATTCTGACGCTGTGCTTCCACAAACCAGCAGTAAAATGCATTAAGAGGACTCTTCTTTGAGTCCTCTCCATTATATGAGTGAGCACTGGAGTCCACTAAGTGCATTTTACTGATGGTTTGTGGGAGCACAGAGTCAGAATGGAAGTGAGTACGAAGATAAAAATTACATCACCGGACTCGACATCACTTACACTATACACCGCTTACTCTAGTTTGGAGGGTGTTTCAGAGCTGACAGGTTCCCTTTAAGTATTTTCATTTTTTTAATTCCTGTAGAACCCCATTAAACAAAAGCCTCATTCACACACATTCCACGGACGCATGCTGTACGTGTTCTCCATGGACAGCACACATCCCCATTAATTTTAATGTGTGTATTCACACAGTGTTTTAGCACGGTCCATGGGTCCTTGTTTTTAGCACATATGCATGCTCTGTTTTGTCCATGTTCATGGAACCATCACGTCCATTAAAGTCTATGGGTCCGTGAAAACCACGGATGCCATCCGTGTTGCACAAATCGTTAGGGAGAGATGCTTTAAAAATAATTTTTCAGCTATTCAGTGTCAGTGAAACACAGATGGCACACAGACCAAACACAGATCCTTCACGGACAGCTTCAAGGATGCATCACTGACCACATTCTCACGGATTTAAGCATGGACACAGATGTGTGAATGAGGCTTAAGGCTAGAGACATCTCTGGATGCGATATACTAACTGTGGAAACTGCATTTGATGTACCATGGACAAGAATAGGACATTTAAAAATAGGTTCTATTTTTTTTTTTTTTTGCGTAGCCGTGGCTGCCTGCTCTCATTGAAGTGAACGGGGCTGCATCTATTCCACAAAGTTGTGGAATTGATGCGTATCCGTTCACATGGTCGAATTTTAAAGTGTAACTGCCGTTCTATTTTTATTTGTGTGATGTATAGGGGCAGTGATACTGACCATTTTTGTAATATACTTTAATTACTGAAATCATACTTTCTATTAGAAAAATAGCTCTAAAGTGGCCCATTTTTAACTTTAGCAATACGTTTTGTCTTCTGTTTACATAACAGTCAGTGTTAGCAAGTCTCCACTGTTATGTAAACAGAAGACAGAGGAGCGTTACTAAGACTCAAAATGGGCCACTTTAGAGTTATTTTCTAATAGAAATTATGATTTCAGTAATTAAAGTATATTACAAAAATGGTTAGTATCACTGCCCCTATACATCACACAAATAAAAATAGAATGGCAGTTACACTTTAAATCCACAGCATGTCAGTTCTTTGTGCAGATTTTTACCACATATTTCACCACTTTAAATAAAGCCTGTGAAATTCATGGGGAATCTATTGTAATATTTTCAGATTTTGCTGTGAAAAACGAAACAGAATTTTTCCAGGATGTGTGGGAACGTACTCCAATGGTGACAACATAGATTATTCTTCTTTAATAAAAACAAAAGGAGGCAAAATAAACACAGCTTTATTTAAACACAGACAAAAATAACTTAACATGAATATGACAAGCCAAAACTGCTTTGGAGGAAAAACACAAACCCAGTGGCTTAAAAACAGTGCACAACAATCCAAATTAGCAGCAAAGAACTGATCCCAAAAAGAACTGTGAAAATATCTACCGGTCTTCACCTCTGTAACTGGGCTGTATTGCATAACACCGCCATGCTGAATGGGTCAAGGATTAAAGCAACATTAACCTTTCGTTGAATTCAATCTTGTTCACCACAGCTATCATTTGGTACAAATATCTTGCTTTTAAAGTTAAGAGGATGTGGAGTACATTATTAAAAGGGATTGTCACAATAAGACAAGAATAACCTCCTTTTCATAGGGCATCCACCATGGGACTCAGATTGCTGTGGACCCTGCCAATAACCAGAATAGGGGCCTGTGCTCCCCTTTTGAATGGAGCGGCAGATACGCATGAGTATCTACCACTCTATTCAGCTGTATAAAACTGCTGGAGATAGATACAAGTGCTCAGCTATCTCCGGCAGCCACATAGACATGAATGGAGCATCTTCACACATTTATGTCTGCCGCTCCAGTTGAGCAGGAAGCATGGACCCCAGTAATCAGACACTTATCACCTATTCTGTGTCGCCCTAATGGGACAACCCCTTTAAAGAAGTGATATCAGATCTTACCCTTTATTAATCATAACAACTGAGAAACAGATTTTTTTAAATTTAAAACCAGTGACAATCACATTAGTGTTGTTTTTTTATTATTAGGGGTTGTTAATGTTTATATTCTCATGACATATATGCAACCATTATACAGAAAGAAACAGAAGCAACACTTATGACTAGTTATATCTTTGGAAACCACATACCTTTATTGTCTAGACTGTATTAAGAATTGGCAGGGCTCTAAAATCTCCCTGGAACTGTCCTTTAAGTCAAAACCATTATTACAGAACAGCATCTCTGAAACATTCAAAGTGCACTTCACTAAAATAATTCAGTGATCCATATACGAGAGCAGACTTGGTGTGGAGGCTTAGCATTGATCAGACATTAACCGCTGCTAAAAATATGCCACCAATTTACAAGAAAACATTATCCAAACTGAACAAAACAAGTATTGCAAAATAGAGTAACGCTCCAAAATCTTCAACCCCTGTTCCTCAGAAAGAACATAACCCATTACATCAACATATTAACCTAGGGTTGCCGTACTTCAGCAAGGTCTTCTGTGATAGAACCAAAGGGGTTTTCTGGGCTGCTCTCCATTGTGATATAGACAAGGGCAATAAAGGCTACTATAATGAAGATAACAATCTGAAGACGTACAGATACCAGGCGTTGTGGTTTCCCCTCTGTTACTGTCTCTTTAGACTGCTCCTGCATCCTGGCTCTAGTTGCAATATCATCATATCGAAACTGAATGGGACGGCCAGCAGCCCCTTTTATAGGCTTCCTTCGTGTAGCACTGCAGATAAATGGGATTGCAGAAAAATTTTAAGTCATAAATAAAGCACAACCATTTACAACACAAATAAAATTCTTAAAGGGGTTGTCCTGTAGTTATATTATAGATTATATGATAGATACCGGGATGCTGTTAGAACAATAAATACAATTTGCTGTACCTTCTCTAGACCCCTTATATCCAAAGCTACTCTTCCAGTCCTCATCCTAGGGTTGCAACTATGACATACCGTTCTAGCTGCGGCAGCAGCGACTTCCTGTATACTACTGTAGCCACTCTCTGGCCTCTCCAGGAGACCACCGAGGCCAGTGATTGGCTGCAGTAGAATACAGGATGTCACTGCTGCAGCCAAAACAAGATGCGCTTGCAGCCTGGTGGAGAGGACAGAGTAGCACCATTGAACAGAATGGGGCTTGAGAAGATAAATTAAGCTTTTTGATTGTCTTAACAGCATCCCAGCAGGTTACATCTATAATCTAACAACTCGCACAACCCTTTTAATATTGCTACTAGCAACAAAGGAAAGCGTGAACGAAGAAACATACTGATCACTATGTCAATGTTCTGATCAAATACCATTTACACTATGTCAACATGTACAGCTTGCTTCATTTCCCATTTTTTTAATTTAGGATTTGGGGGACACTATATGAGGAGTCTTATAAGCCAGGTAACACTCCTCTGGTATTCTGGAAATTGGGTATATACAGTATTTTTGTGTATGTATGTGTTTAAAAGGACTGACTTAAAGGATAGCTACCTTACATCTGGTAGCATTAGGGGCAGGGCTTACTAAAAGCTTATTTGTATACCCTCTTCCCAGAATTCCAGAGATGCCTTGCCTGGCCTATAGGACTCCTCATGCAGATTAGGCACTCTCAATGAGGAGATATACTATACCCCAAATCCTGAATCTTGCTTGTCATATACAGTATTCTGACCAAAATATGTTGCATCAGGTTCTGCCAAAATGTGTGTCGTTTTGATGTGAAGATAGTGCTGCATGCATGAATCTGTAATTGTCTGTTCTAAAGGAGCCTGCAAAGCAGTCATAGCCTTAAATACATTATGGAAGGTTCAACATTGCATGGTTCTGCTTGCAGTACAATATCCCAACAATAGTCGTCATAAGTAATATTCTACTTGCTTACTAGTTTGTTGACCCAAAGCCTGCGTACATGGCTAGATTATAGAGTTTTCATGAGTTGCTATATTTGAACTTTTTGTCCCTGTCAATTCTTTGTCTTCCTTGTGTTCTTTCTGCTCCAACTAGGTCTTCCTTATTATTGCCTCCACTGATGGGACAGGTCAACCAATTTTTGTCCACTACAGTTAGTCCATGCATTTTTATATTTTGCATGACTGCATAGTAAGAGTCTTTTGTGACCCTACGGCTTCAATTAGGACAAAGATAGTAGACTTGTTTACCAGGATCAGAGAGGCTTAAAGGGGTTTTCTGAGATTTATATACCGATGACTTATCCCTCTGGATAGGTCATCAGTATCTGATCAGTGGGGGGCTGACACCCATTACCTCTGCCGATCAGCTATTTGAGAAGACAGTGGCACACCTGTGAGCACCATGGCCTTCTCTCAGCTTTTTCTATGCCGAGTGACAACACGTTCATGTGTCACATGGCCTAGGAGCAGCTCAGCCCCATCCACTTCAATACCAAGCACAAGGGCGCCACTGGCTTTTCAAAACAGCTGGTGGGGGTCTCGGGTGTCGGACTGCCACCGTTCCAATACTGATGACTTAACCAAAGGATAGGTCATCAGTATAAAAATCCTGGAAAACCCTTTTAAAGAGGACCTGTCAACACAAAATACAATGCAATCTGAAAGCACCATGTTATAGAGCAGGAGAAGCTGAGCAGATTGATATATAGTTTTGTAGGAAAAGGTTCACTAAAACATAATTTATACATTTATAGGTTTGGTTTTTTGCAGCCCTGTGAATACCCAAGGGTACAGGAGGGAGGCATTATCAGTGACTCATGGCATTGTGTGTATAAGTGTGTATACAGAGATAGCTGTCAGTCACTGATAACCCCTCCCTCCTGTACCGAGATTTACATGTATAAATTACACGTTTTACTAAATCTTTTCCCACAAAACATGATGCATTCAGACTGCATTGCATTTCATGGCGACAAGTCATCGTTAAAGAGGCTTTGTCACCAGATTTTACAATACAAACCATATACATTATTTAATCTTTTAGACCCGATGAGGCTGGTGTACTTACTTTGAAAAGCCATATTAGAATAGCTGTATAATCCTTCTGAAAGCTTTCCGCCTAACAGTAAAATTAACTCTTTAGAAATCCATTTGGAGACCAGTGTATTGAAAAGCTAGGTGGCCAGATAATTTGTTCAGCTCTAATGATTGGCTGCCTGCTTGTACCGGCATTGAGATCATTCAGCAGCAGGGGAGGAGGTATACTGAAAGGAGCTTCTCCGTTAGGCTAGGTGGGTGGAGATTGCTTTTAGCTTGTGAGTACACCAGACCCACGAGTCCTCTCTCTAGCTAGACTTACAAAATGCTGATTCTAATGTGCCAGACAAAATGTTACTAGATAGAACTGAAAAAAACAAGTTAAATGCCCAAGGAAAATAAGGATACCAGTAAAATGTATCTTATTGGAAAATAAATAAGAAGGCTGAATCTAGCCCACTTAAAAGGGGTTGTCTGGTTTCAAGAGGAAATCTGAAAACTCAGTGATCAACCTGTAATAAATGATTGCTTACCTGACATCCCATGCTGCTTGCTCTGGTTCTCCCAACACGGCTCTGTCTTCCTGGCTGCAGGCGTGACATCATGTGACAAGTGACTGCTGCAGCCAATAAATGGCTTCTTTAGTGCACTGCTGAGGCCAGATGCAGCCAATGTGACATCACTGTTGCAGGAGCAGTGGTGCAGGATGTCAGGCAAGTTTATCACCTATTCTTTATTACAGGTCAGTCTCCTGTGTTGTTCAGTTTCGTCATGATACTGGACAACCTCTTTAAAGAGACAAAAATGTCTTGAAAACCACGGAAGCCAATTTATCTTGGCTGAGCCACTCTGAGTAGTAAGAAACAATCAATATGGAGACAAAGCAAAGAACACAAGCAACATTGCTCTAAATGATCATTATTTGTAACGGTGTTCTTTTTCTGTCCTCTACTACACAGTTGAGGGCAAAGACAACTTATCATCATCTTCATTATATACTAGCAATTTATCTCCATCAGGTAAAGAGCTGTAAAATGCCAAACTGTTATCTGAACTACCTCATTCCTAGGGTAGACTGGGACAGCAGATCAGAGAAGTCATCAGGAGAGGCGTCATCATGCTGTTGATACAAAAAGCAATAAATGATTAATGTCTGAATAGTATGACGATCCAATTTTACAAGCTACATACCCACAAAGACAAAGCAGTGAATAAAAGCTGCCAATGGCTTTTTGCATAATAGTGAGGACATAAGATGGTGTTTTGAAGAAATATAAAAAAAAAGCATTATTTGTCAACGTGGCACAAATCACCCATGTGAAAAGATATACCGTAAATCGTGCTATCACTGAGAATCAGTTCGGGAGCTCACACTCTATTATTTCAGCTATATTTTTCCAAAGGTAACATACGGACAATAATTAGAAATCCCAGAGAAAAACTGATTAGAGCTTGATTTTGTTTTTTGAACAGTCAACAACATTTTGCAATATGTCCATTCTCAGTGAGGAGAGAAGTGCAGTATTAAAGTGCCCAAAGCCATTGCAATAAGAGAGATGGTTGCCTGGAGTCTGCTCTGCTTGGAAAACACGCAGGCCTTGGGTGTGTTAGCCGGAGGTCTGTAGGTCATTGTGTTCTTGTCTGCTGTAACTTTGTCCTGACAAATATAAACCTCTTATTATTTTTTTATTTTTATAAATAAAATAAAAAAAAAAAAAAAACTGAAACAGCATCTGATGCTTTGCAAAGTTAATGTGCTTTTGAACCCGTAGTGCCTTTTATTGTAGAATATACAGTTCTGCTTTTGAGATCAGACGGAAATACTCTGTTAGAGGATTTAGGACATGCAAGATGCTGGGAAAAATTGTGAAAATTGAAAAAAAATATACAGTACAGACCAAAAATTTGGACACCCCCTTCTCATTCAAAGAGTTTTCTGTATTTTCATGACTATGAAAATTGTAGATTCACACTGAAGGCATCAAAACTATGAATTAACACATGTGGAATTATATACTTAACAAAAAAGTGTGAAACAACTGAAAATATGTCTTATATTCTAGGTTCTTCAAAGTAGCCACCTTTGCTTTGATTACTGCTTTGCACACTCTTGGCATTCTCTTGATGAGCTTCAATGAGGTAGTCACCTGAAATGGTTTTCACGTCACAGGTGTGCCCTGTCAGGTTTAGGCTCCATTCACACGTCCTGTTTTTCTTTCCTGATTCGATCCTGATTTTTTCAGGACCCATTCAAATGAATGGATCCAGATCAGGATCGAATCAGGAAAGAAAAACAGGACGTGTGAATGGAGCCTTAATAAGTGGGATTTCTTGCCTTATAAATGGGGTTGGGACCATGAGTGGTGTTGGGCAGAAGTCATGTGGATACACAGCTGATAGTCCTACTGAATAGACTGTTAGAATTTGTATTATGGCAAGAAAAAAGCAGCTAAGTAAAGAAAAATGAGTGGCCATCATTACTTTAAGAAATGAAGGTCAGTCTGTCCGAAAAAATTGGGAAAACTTTGAAAGTGTCCCCAAGTGCAGTTCGCAAAAACCACCAAGCGCTACAAAGAAACTGGCTCACATGAGGACCGCCCCAGG
Organism: Rhinella marina; assembly: GCA_900303285.1. NCBI lineage: Eukaryota > Metazoa > Chordata > Amphibia > Anura > Bufonidae > Rhinella > Rhinella marina. The sequence continues at coordinate 1,934 of ONZH01012425.1, read as the reverse complement.
AAAGGAAGACCAAGAGTCACCTCTGCTGCGGAGGATAAGTTCGTCCGAGTCACCAGCCTCAGAAATCGCAGGTTAACAGCAGCTCAGATTAGAGACCAGGTCAATGCCACGCAGAGTTCTAGCAGCAGACACATCTCTACAACAACTGTTAAGAGGAGACTGTGTGCAGCAGGCCTTCATGGTAAAATAGCTGCTAGGAAACCACTGCTAAGGACAGGCAACAAGCAGAAGAGACTTGTTTGGGCAAAAGAACACAAGGAATGGACATTAGACCAGTGGAAATCTGTGCTTTGGTCTGATGAGTCCAAATTTGAGATCTTTGGTTCCAACCACAGTGTCTTTGTGCGACGCAGAAAAGGTGAACGGATGGACTCTACATGCCTGGTTCCCACCATGAAGCATGGAGGAGGAGGTGTGATGGTGTGGGGGTGCTTTGCTGGTGACACTGTTGGGGATTTGTTCAAAATTGAAGGCATACTGAACCAGCATGGCTACCACAGCATCTTGCAGCGGCATGCTATTCCATCCGGTTTGCGTTTAGTTGGACCATCATTTATCAACAGGACAATGACCCCAAACACACCTCCAGGCTGTGTAAGGGCTATTTGACCAAGAAGGAGAGTGATGGGGTGCTACGCCAGATGACCTGGCCTCCACAGTCACCAGACCTGAACCCAATCAAGATGGTTTGGGGTGAGCTGGACCGCAGAGTGAAGGCAAAAGGGCCAACAAGTGCTAAGCATCTCTGGGAACTCCTTCAAGACTGTTGGAATACCATTTCAGGTGACTACCTCTTGAAGCTCATCAAGAGAATGCCAAGAGTGTGCAAAGCAGTAATCAAAGCAAAAGGTGGCTACTTTGAAGAACCTAGAATATAAGACATATTTTCAGTTGTTTCACACTTTTTTGTTAAGTATATAATTCCACATGTGTTAATTCATAGTTTTGATGCCTTCAGTGTGAATCTACAATTTTCATAGTCATGAAAATACAGAAAACTCTTTGAATGATAAGGTGTGTCCAAACTTTTGGTCTGTACTGTATATATTATACATATTAAAGATTATTGCAGGAAATGATTACTTTCACACCAGAAATGAAATGCACTTTAAAAGGGGTTGGGCCATCTCGCTAGGATGCTGGATGTAGGGGAACAGCCAATAGCAGGCAGTGCCGGGGACAAGCCTCCCTAGCATTCGCGGGTGACCCTAGGGAGGCTTGTCCCAGTCCACTGCCTGCCATTGGCTGCTCCTCCAACCCCTCGCCACATTTTCATATTGGACACTATAACTACTGGCAGAGATCATTCAAGATACGAGTTGGTAGAAAGAGAGAAAATAGCACCAGATTACCCAGTAGAGTGCCGCCACTACATGGAGGTATGCATGTTATAAAGTCTGGCAGGCTGTAGACACATCAGTACCTGGTAACTGGATGTCAAATTCTTGCTTTCCTGTCCATTTCTGTAACTTGCTGTCTGGCCCAAAGACGACCTTCTCTCCATCTGCTCAGATACAGTTTTATTTCTGTCACTTGTTTGCAGAATTAAACAGGCTAACCAGTGAAAGCTAAACTAAGTGAACTGCTTGACCATACTTTATCTACCTGCAACATTATACCCAGATCTAGCAGCTGATCCTATATTGGTTCTACTGGTCATGTGCTTATGTTGCCATAGGATTGTATGGCCTATGCTTAATAGGGTTCCCAGGGACTTAAAGGAGTTGTCCGCTTTTTACTATTGATAACCTATCCTCAGGATAGGTAATCAATCAGATCAGCGGGGGTCCGACTCCTGGCATCAGCTGTTTTCAAGAAAAGGCCTCACTCTGCACAGTTTAACTTTTCGCCGCAGCAAATGCAGTGGTGAGCAGTGTAATTACAAGTATGGGATCCCCATTCACTTCTATGGGACAGCACTGTAGTATTCATAG